>JASDQU010102887.1:82208-95999 GCA_032191745.1 Picea mariana | reverse complement strand
AGCCCCCCAACACTGACATGTGGCTCGTCCAGAGCCACCTAACAAAAATATTCGATCTCCTTGCTGATCGCCTAGAATTTTTCCTTGAGCTCTGCTACCTATGTCTACGCTTGCATGGTCTTCTCCTTGAGTGTTTCCACTATTTGGACTGAAATTTCATCGCTGATCAATTCCTCGCACTCTGCCTAGGTCTGTGCTATATGTGTCTTTGTTTCCTCTTCCTGTGCCAGGACTTCTGCTACACGCTCTTGAAACGGTTCCATTTGAGCCTGACTCTCTTTCTTCTATGTTTGTGCAATGGTGAGTTATGCTTTCATTTTCTTCATGTCCTGTGCCCCTTTGATGTGCTATGTTATGGAAATTGTCTTCTTCCTCTATTTGAGGTCCTGGATAGTTGTACTTATCCTTTCTTCTTCCTTGTCCCACTTCTGAACTTTCTGATCCTACTCTAGCTTTGTCCAAAGTTGTGCTGCATTCTCAAATAAGTTAGTTGTTGTGCTAACCTGTTTCTCTATCTCTTGTAGCTTCTCTATTGCTTCCTGCTTCCTTTGCTCCTTTACTGCTGGTGGAGTAGTGGATGTGAGCTGCTCACGAAGATTCCCAATCTCCTTCTGATATTGATCGATTGCCTGCGCAATCTGATCAATCTTTTCTGCTGCTGTAAGTTCATCCGTCTGTGCAGTCTTTGGAATATTCTCGTAAGTTCCTACGACTTTATTCTCCAATCCATTCATGCGATACCTTTCTTCTTGGTTTTCCAACTTAGCCTACACACATATTATTTCCAGTGCGTCCCGCTTCTCTATTGCCTGTTGTAACTCGGCTAAGTTTGTGCGCGCCCGAGACTGTACCTCTTGGGTAATGCTCACCTGCAATTTATGTAGAGCCTTGGATGGTATCCGTGGAAATACCAATTGGATTTGGCTTAATTCCTTTAGGGGTTTCTTCCCCACGATCTCTTCCATGTGCATCATACTGGGTGTGATGTGGAATGTTGCGCTCGACTGCGGTATTGTATCAATTGTATCCCGCTGTCCTTCTTCTAGTATTTCTTCTGTCTCCGATGTTGATGGTCATGTTCCCATGTTTCTGTCTGCTATCTGTGCTTCCTCGATTTGCTTGAGGAACTCTGGCATGTCTTCCAGATCCTTCTGAATCATATCCCTGTGGTGCACAACATTGTCAAAATCCTCATCTATACAATCCTGAACCATTTGGGCTACCATCTCGACGTCATTCTATGTGATTTTGTATTCCGAAGGTGTTCTTTGTGCCTGAATTTTCTTATGCATGCCTCCCGTCTGAGTCACTGCTATATTATTAAGGCCTGGTTATTAGGGATTGGGACTTGGTGTGGTCCCTTGTGAGACCTCGGCCTGTTTCGGTTGTTCTTTGGTTGATTGCGTATTATCCTTCTTCCCCTTCTGGGTCCCCATTTTCGTTGTGCCTTCGTTTGTTTTCTTTGTCTTTGTTTGGCCCGTCCTCCATTTCTTGGGCACTGGGACTTCTTGAGGTTGTGTTTCTCCCTGCGCTGCCTCTTCTTCTGTTGTCCTTTCCGAAAAGTCTTCTGTGAGGACTGGAATCTTCCACTCGTCTTCCCAATATTTGCTCACCATGTCAATGTCGCTCTCTGTGATACATTAGCCCATTTGTAGCCACTTCTTGTTGGGGTCCTTCCGCACCTGTATCCACATCGCATGTCGCGTGGCCTTGAATTTGGCAATGTCCCGATACTGCATGAAAGCCTATGGTGTGATCCTCCACATGTTGGAGATGGATTCCTGTAGGTCGTGAAGGTATCCTTCGAATACGACTGCATTCATTTTCTTGTGCTTGGAATTTGATGTGATTCCAAGTGATAAATACCTCACTCCATAATTCGGTTTGGGTCTAGTGTCGAAGAATGTGTAACTCGGTTCCTTCCATCCTACAATAGTTATCAATGTGATTAGCCATGAGTAAGTGAAATTTTGTTCCTAGATATTGTGCATCCTTGTAGTCATCCAGGAATAAGTTCTAGAGATAGGGTGCCCAACTCATCATGGTGCCTTCGGCGCACTGAGATGCAACTACGGTGACCCCAGCTGAAACTTTCTCACTGTGGCACTTTCTCAGCAATTTGCAGGCCAATATTTTTGGGGCCATTTTTGTTGAAACATCATTTATTATCTTGATTATGATTCCTTGCGTACCATCTTTCTTCTTCATTTCCTCCACAAGTGTTTTCTCCTTTGACTTATCATTGAGGAATTACGTGGGATCCATGCCCCAAGATGGAAATCCTGTGATGTGTGCAATAAGTTGTACATCTATCGAGACAATCTTGTCCAACCAAACGTCCCTGCCATGTGTAACTTCTAACAATTGTTTGACGCAACCACTTGCGTACTGACCTCTGCCAAAGTGTGGTAGATCTAATAGACCTAAAATCCCTGTTTTCTCTAACCCTGTTTCCCATTGGAGTGGCTTCTCAATCGGTTCCCCAATCGGATTTATGCCCGTAGTCTCTAAGTATATTCTCTTTGCAAATCTTGGAAACTTGTCTTTGTCTGCTACATCGTGGTCCGAGTATTTTAGCTTGTCGATTTGCCCTAGAAAGCTTTATTCCACTCGTACCCCATTAGTATACGCGGTAGAACGAGGGTTGCGATGGGTTGCTTGCGAGGTGATCTAGGTACCTGTTGTTTGTCTTTCTTCAGTGGTGGCTAGCTCGAGGTGCTAGTGGCGACTGTTTGTAATTCAGAGTATGATTCTGGCCAACCCGTGACATATTCTACTGTTCCCTCCGGTGGGTGGTCTGACACGGTGGTTTGAGACTTGTCTGGCTTGACTTCTGCTTCCTGATTCATTGTCATTCCATTGACTCTCAAAGCTGCTTCTATGTTCTCTGGTTATGCCTCCTTCAGGGTTTCTGCATCCTGGTTCTATTGCTCTTATGCCTCTACTGACATATCTAAATTTGTGCCCTTCATTGTGGCTGTTGGGCTTCTTCCACTACAGGTGTAGGGTTCGTTGGTGTTGTGTCTGGGGATGGGATTTCATCGACATTGATGATCTCTGACAGTTGTTGTTTTCCTTCTTTCAATTGTACTCGTGACTTGGTTCTAACTTGGGGTTTTCTGACACTCTGTCTTGCTTCTACTTGCTTTGGTGGTGCCATAGTGGAATGTCAATTTCTCACTGGGCTCTGTGGCTTCTGCAACCTCGGTGAAGTTTGATATGGCTCTGTATGCGCTCTCTCTCTTTGTTTTTTTTCCAGTGTCATAATAGATTATTTTCTCCCATGTCTGTGCTTTGTATGGGCATCGTATGAAACTTGTTGAAGATGATGCCTTTATGATTGGTTCAATGAACTTTTAATACCTTCATACTTTCCATTACTCTCCCTCACTGTATCCAGTTGATGTGATTAATGCGGCATCCCATCAGTCCTTTCCGGCATTCAATTTCGCATAACTTCGTTGTTTCGTACTTTTTTTGCTGCCTTATCCTTGCCAAGTTTTTATTCCTAAGTGTGCATGCTCCTTCTTCTTTTGGTGCACTTTGCCTGTGTTGGTACTATTTACAATTCTATTGTTTATTTATTTTTCACTGCGTAGTGGGTGGTCGACTGTCTTTGTACAACTTCGGTCGGCTCCCATTGATCATCCCTCTGAGTTCTGCACCTGATAAGTCTTTCAACTGTATTGATCCTTCATCTGTGACAGTTTTTACTTCGTACGGTCCTAACTAGTGCATTCTTATCTTTTCTGGGTGCCGAAACAATTTATTGTCATACATCAACACTAGATATCCTTCCTTGAAGGTTTTCTTCTTGATGTGTCTATCATGCCAAGATTTGTCTCTTGATTTCTGAACTTGTTGGTGGAATCCTTCTAAGATCCGGTATTCTTCCATGGTTAGCAACTGGTTTAGTCTCTCTTGTACTACGCCTCGTTCCGTCATGTGTGTAATTGCTGCTACGCGCAAACTGGGTATCCGAAATTCTAATGGCACCATTGCTTCTTGCATTTGGTTTTTGTTGAGCTCCAGTTTTTTCATACTTTTCTTCATACAAATACACTTATCATTACACCTTCTCCCTGCATTTCGTCAATAATATATCTCTAATTACACCATAAACCTCCATTATCTCTTGTTATTCATCATATGTGGTTAATACATAGTTTTCCATATTTTTAGTGATTATAAGGAAGATTATACAACAGTTTTGTCGATGATGGTTTAATCCTATGTTTCTATGTCGAAGCAACATGTTCTATACTGTTCAGGTTCTGGTATATGCACTGTCCATGTTTTGGTACATGTATTGTTCATGTTCCGGTACTCGCATTGCAGGTCATTCGATACTCCAAGTCATCCGGTACCAGAAGGTTCTACAATCAACCGGTAGCTGCATAGTCATCCGGTACCCACACTCCATGTCATCCAATACTATGCAGTGATCCGGTACCACCTTTTGCCTTCATCCGGTACCAGCTCTCTGCCTCTTCCAGTACCAGCTTCATCCGGTACCAGATTGCGCCTATTCCGGTACTAGCTCCATCTAGTATTACCATCACATTGGTCATGTACCCATAGTCATGAATGTGTTCATATGGTACTAAACCCATGGCTACAAGATTCTGGTACTAATTGTTCTCATTTTGGTACCAACTGTGCTAATCCAGTACTAGAAATAATTCAAAATTTTGGAAAGCTTCTAGAGAAAAATCGGGTACATGGGTTTTGTCCAGAATGATGTTTTCATGCGGACATGTGAGACATAATTCACCTAGATCACACGTGTGGACCTCCAGCTCAGGGGGAATGATTTTGCTAAAATTATTGAAAAACTCAAACTGCCAACTTGTGCCTCGATTTTCGTGCAGATGGCATCAGATCTAGAAATTCTACGAAATGGGTTTTGTCTAGAATATGGAAAATTCAGTATAACAAAGGCAGTTTTTCAAAATTGGAATTGGTTTGGAAGATATGGGTGGGGGACTAAATCGAATCTGCCCAAATTGCAATAAAACCCAAATTTTTGAGGATTTTATCTAAAAATGTAATATTTGAAATCTGAGCATTGGGATTCGGTCCCATCCACTCCTCAATGATTATTCATTTATAAATAAGCCTCATAGGGCTATGACAAGGAGCCATTAGTTTCATGAAGATTTTGTAAAGGAGTGATTTATTCTTGTGAGAAAGCCTTAAGGAGTTGTTAGCCATGTAAAAACAGATTTTTTGATCTCAATGAAGAATTGATTCTTGCTGCCACATTGAGCATCCTTCTAGCTTGATCTGATTGTCTTCAAGCAACACTCACCTCCTGGGAAGGGCTCCTCATCGTGGGTAAGTGTTGCTATATTCTATTTGCTTGGTAGATTAACATTGCATTGTGTGTTTATTTCATTACAAGTCAATTTTAGTTTTCTTATCATTTGAGTTAAAGTTTTGTTAATTTTATGTTGTTGCAATAGATTGATGAATTTAGACTCAGATCACATTTCTCAATTGATTACATTTTTACACTTCTTAAGCTTTGAGTTTAGTTTGTACTCCTTCCATTACTTCTGTGTGCTTATATTTCAACATATCCTTTCAATGCTTTGTTTTTGTGCTTAATTAATTGTGGACAATGTTCCCTTGCTTCCATGCTTCACTCTCATCTATTTAATCATTCAAACCGCTCTTTGCATCTATCCTTTTCCACCATTGAGTTTTCATCCTACTCACGCATCAAAACCTACTATCCAATTCACATATCCATTCACCTATTCTACGCTGTCCCAAATAGTGTAAAACAGAGTTGTTCCATTTTCTGTATATATCACCTTTCTCTTCTAGATTCACCTCATATTTCCTCACACAATTCGCTCCTTAGTCACTAGTTTGATTATACATTATAATCAGTTAACTACAAGAGCAGATCATTGCCATCTCTTCCTCATTTTCTGTGTATTAGTTATTGAGTTTAAATGTTGCCTTCATGTATCAATTACACATAAAACCACTTTCTTTTCTCATATTCATTCTTTTCCTTTCCATCCATTTCTTTTTGCTTTGCTTTATGGATGTATTCATTTGATGAGTGGTTCTGAGTTTAGGATGTGTGATTTTATATTTGCTTAATATTTCTGCAGTTTAAGTTTGGATTGCTTTAAGATTTATTTCTGTTCTTAGTCAATTTTGGTTTTGCATTGCTTTGTACTAGTCTACACTTATTTTCACACTAATTTCCTATTGTTTTTGTTATTGATGAATGCTTTTGTTATCATTTTGTAGGATAGAATTTAATCCTCCCATTCTAGGATAGATCTTTACAATAAATTGTTGATCGCATAGTTTCATTTTAGTATTTCATTTTGCTTGGCTTCTTATTGCAAGTTTGTAGCTTCAAACACCAACGGATAGATTAGAGGTCTAACTCGTGAGATAGGGCCTTCCCTCATTGGAATTCTTCCTAAGGTGTTAGTTTCTATCGTGAATTTCATTTCTGTTTGGTTGCTTCTTTTATTGCATTTAAGTGTGGATCCGCTATAGGAAATAATCATTGAAAAACATAAAACTTAAGTAAGCTACTCAAGATTAATCACATGAACATCACCATGAGTGCATGAAAGACTGTGATCTAAGACTTTATAGCACTAATTATTCCTACGTCCTAGTGATGAATCCTTAGTGTTAATTTTTTACAGTGTGGGTTTGAAGATTGTTTTGTCGGCTTTAGATTAGGCTAGACTAGGCTCTGATCCTGTGTTTCCTGCGCCTGCACCTTGAAGCTTACGAGCCCTGGTTGATAATTAAATGTGGGAATTAATAGTGCATATATTTAGCCCCAAGATTTTGGCGCCGTTGTCGGGGAGGTGCTAAAGGGATTAGAACATAGGTAGGTTGCTTTTATTTCTCCAAAGCCTTGATTGTTCCTTTCATGCAAGTGTGTTTCTTTTCATGCAAGCGTGTTTATTTTCATGCAAGTGTGGTGTGATTTTAAGGACGACCTAAGGGCAGAGAGAAGATGGTAAGACGTGAGGGAAGAGCCCACGCATCCACTTTAGTGGGGTTACTCCAAAATTAGGTTGTCCTCTTCCTTTTAGTAGTTAGAATTTGTGTTTTTATTAACATTAGCCATTTTTTTATATATATGAGAAGAGAAGCTAACTTGTGTGAACAAATAACTTGGTGACAGCAGGATCCTAGTAGCACGGTGGCGCTTCAAGTATATAATTGGTTTTCTTACATTTTCTTTTAGTTTGCTTCTTTTTATTTCCTTAAGATTTAAAAAATAATAATTTGGGCACTGTAAGAACCCCCCTTTTACACTAATCCATGTGTGAAACAGGACCCATAAACCAACAACAAGGACTCAAAGATGATCAAGAGTTTGGAAGAACTCTCTCCATCCTAGCAGCAGCTGGGATCTCAATCTTTGCCTTGCAAAAAGAACAAATATTGACAGCAGTCAAGAACCTATCCACCTCTCCAGAAGTGATAGAAAAAAAAGATTTCCATAAGCTACATACAAAAGAAGATCTAGAAGCCTCCTTTGATCAACCTTTCCAACCTGTAGAGGAGACTGAAGAATCATTCAATGGAGAGAAACTGCTAGAACCTGAGATTGAGGAGTTCTTGACATGCATATTGCCAGATCCAGTATGCATCCAAGAGACAAACCATCCAAAAGAAGATGATCTGTGTGGCATGATAGAGGGAGACATGCAGAGTGGTCTAAATGAGGAAGTGAACCAAGAAAATCAAGATTTCATTGAACATTGGTTCCATACGACAACAAGATTGAAGAACCACTCTCTTCTTCAACAACTCTCCACATCATCATCAAAGCAGCTGGTTCTTCGTATTCTGGTATATATTAAAGATTATCTTTCAAACCCGAGTATGAATGTATTTCTACCCCTGTTACGCACATGGTTACATTGGAAATATTCTTACACGTGAAATTTAATTTCTTGTTCTTAGATAGGATAGAGTAAACGTTGCATGCTAGTTAACCTAGTTCTAAATAAATGCAACATCTTTTCATGTTTCTTTTCAAATAAATGAAATGAGATGAAGATAATATTGGTGATCTAACATCAAAAACCAAAACAACTTAATATATTTCTTCTTCTTATTACATACAGATTTCTTACTATTATTAATAACAGTTGCTCATAAGCCTAATCTTTAAAATATTATGGGGATTTACAAAATCTTTAAGGTCTGCATAATGATTCCCATAGGTAACTTGTACATCCTAGTTTCATATCAGAACTTGTTATTCAAGCATTCTTATCAAATAGTAGCAGGAGAGTGAATGAAACTTCTACTTGTGAGGGAACACAATCTTATATGGAGAAGATGAACTTGGGACTAGAGACACCTTTAGGCCATTCTCTCATGGCCTCATCCACCACACATTAATTAATTTTGACCATGATATGTCTTTCGAATAATCTCGATACATAAGTCTATTTTTCATACGAACAATCTTTTATGGGCAATCTATAAAATATCTTCCAACTCAATACCATCCCATCCTGTAAAAAGGTTTTCAGAGATGCTCCCCCATTCACCCATGCAAAAGCAATCTATAAATTTTATCTTAAGGGTAAAGATTGGGACAAGAGTCTTTGATGGAAAATGGGTGTAAGAGGCTAACTCGTCGGGATACTAAACAGGTCTGCTGGCAGCGGGTACCGGCTTGTGGTATAACTAGGCAAACCCATCAAGGTACTGAACAAGCTCGTGGGCAATGGGGCATTCTGCCTAGGAAGGATATTTCTTAGATGTCAAAATTACCCCATCAGAGTACTGAACAGGCTTGCTAGCAATGGGTTCTGATTTTGATGTCTTTCATTATGCTTAATCTATATTTGTCCATATGAACAATATACTTGTGTAAATCGTTAAGAAGAAGCATGCATGGTTGAACAAAAGGATAATGAACCTCATCTAATTTCCATTTGAGAATGTCTGTAAGATGGTCTTAAGACCCCGTCATTCATACCCAGGATGTCATTTTCCTAGAGGTGGGACCCATAAGTGTAGGAGTCTAATAAACTCAAATGCAAACTTTATCAATATCACTTGAATGACAAAGATTCTTTGAGAAATTAAACAGGGATGACTGGTTTCCTATCGGTTTCTCATTTATCAAAGACCACTTATCTCCTCATGTTTTCCTATTCAAGGATGAGAGGAAAAATCCCCCATCATAATTCACATGGTTTCTTGAGCATACAATTGTTAATGATTGATGAAATCGTATGTAATAAGTAATTTAGAAATTTCCTTTATGCTTGTAATATTTTAAAATAAATTTCATTTCCGAATTTACAAGCATGAATACAGTTTAATTTTTGGTTGTTTCTTCAAAGCATGGCATCAATGTATATTTCTTCTCTCATGATAATAGTATTGGTTTAGTTCTTTTAGATTTTTTTTGTTCCAGTACTGTTGGTACAAAAGCCAGTAGGTTTTTGTACCAACACTACATAAATTTAAATCTTTTTCGAGGGTACTTTTTGCAGGATATTTTCAGCAGCTTTCATCTCTGGCATACATCATTTCTCTCCTTTAGTCAACATGCACTGGTTCCACATAGTCCACTTTCAGCATGCAAAAATTTTATGTGCTAATGAGAGTTTGCATGAGGACATGCAAACCAACAGGTTTGGGGGAGAGAGAGACATAAGGAATCTTAGTAGATCAACATTCATCAACTCTCTCTCCTAGATATCCATCAGTTCACAACCTTGCTCCACTTCATCTTCAAATTTCAACAGTCTACATCGTGATTTTGCAAACATTTCGTCTAGTTTCCACTTCAACATGCATTAGAATTCAAAGCAAGGGTAACTTGAGGTAAAATAGGTACAAATCTTTTTAATTTACTAAAAAATTGGAAAACATGATGCATAACCACTATTACCCACTCCACACTCCACTATGCATTATCACAACTACTCAGTAAACCCTCCATCTTCACTCCAGTTGTCGTAATGAACAATATACTCTGATGATAAGACCAAGTAATGAAAATGAAATATGTGGTATCCAAATACAAAGCAACATCTATAGTGTCTTCTCTTCGTACATCATAAAGCATTCTTAAGTCATGTCAAAGAGGATGAAGTTATTGTTGCCTATCCAAGCAAAGAACCAAAAAGTAAATATTGGTCTTAAAATTGATGTCCAAGTCCATGCGGCCACCATCACCAACATTTTATAAACCATTCTTCATATGCACACCATTCACCATCACTCTGATACCTCATCCACTGCTTGTCCTCCATTTTTATGATATTTTTGTTTCTCTGTTTGAAATCAATCTGTGGCAGTTTCCAAAGTGTCATTCCACAAGAACCAACACTTACACAAAAGAAACAATGTCACATAAATCTATAAGTAGAGTATCATAAGTTCTTCACCTTGTTTGCATGAGGACATGCAAATCTTTGAGTTTGGGGGTGTGTTGAGCTCTAGTTTTGTCATGCTTTTCGTCATACAAATACACTTATCATTACACCTTCTCCCTGCATTTCGTCAATAATATATCGCTAATTACACCATAAACCTCCATTATCTCTTATTATTCATCATATGTGGTTAATACATAGTTTTCCATATTTTTAGTGATTAAAAGGATGATTATACAATAGTTTTGTCGATGATGGTTTAATCCTATGTTTCTATGTCGGCAGCATGTTCTATACTGTTCAGGTTCTGGTGTATGCACTGTCCATGTTCTGGTACATGTATTGTTCATGTTCCAGTACTCGCATTGCAGGTCATCCGATACTCCAAGTCATCCGATACCAGAAGGTTCTATAGTCAACCGGTACCTACACAGTCATCTGGTACCCACACTCCATGTCATCCAATACTATGCAGTGATCCAGTACCACCTTTTGCATTCATTCGGTACCAGCTCTCTGCCTCTTCCAGTACTAGCTTCATCCGGTACCAGATTGTGCCTATTCCGGTACTAGCTCCATCCAGTATTACCATCGCATTGGTCATATACCCATAGTAATGAATGTGTTCATATGGTACTAAACCCATGGCTACAAGATTCTGGTACTAATTGTTCTAATCCGGTACCAACTGTGTTAATCCGGTACTAGAAATAATTCAAAATTTTGGAAAGCTTCTAGAGGAAAATCGGGTACATGGGTTTTGTTCAGAATGATGTTTTCATGTGTACACATGTGACATAATTCACCCAGATCACACGTGTGGACCTACATCTCAAGGGGAATGATTCTGCTAAAATTATTGAAAAACTCAAACTGCCAACTTGTGCCTCGATTTCCGTGTAGATGGCATCATATCTAGAAATTCTACAAAATGGGTTTTTTCTAGAATATGGAAAATTGAGTATAACGTGGGCAGTTTTTCAAAATTAGAATTGGTTTGGAAGATATGGGTGGGGGACTAAATCGAATCTGCCCAAATTGCAATAAAACCCAGATTTTTTAGGATTTTATCTAAAAATGTAATATTTGAAATCTGAGCATTGGGATTCAGTCCCATCCACTCCTCATTGATTATTCATGTATAAATAAGCCTCATAGGGCTATGAGAAGGAGCCATTAGTTTCATGAAGATTTTGTAAAGGAGTTATTTATTCATGTGAGAAAGCCTTAAGGAGTTGTTAGCCATGTAAAAACAGAGTTTTTGATCTCAATGAAGAATTGATTGTTGTTGCCACATTGAGCATCCTTCTAGCTTGATTTGATTGTCTTCAAGCAACACTCACCTCCTGGGAAGGGCCCCTCAGCGTGGGTAGGTGTTGCTATATTCTATTTGCTTGGTAGATTAACATTGCATTGTGTGTTTATTTTATTACAAGTCAATTTTAGTTTTGTTATCATTTGAGTTAAAGTTTTGTTAATTTTATGTTGTTGCAATAGATGGATGAATTTAGACTCAGATCACATTTCTCAATTGATTACATTCTTACACTTCTTAATCTTTGAGTTTAGTCTGTACTCCTTCCATTACTTCTGTGTGCTTATATTTCAACATATCCTTTCAATGCTCTATTTTTGTGCTTAATTAATTGTGGACAATTTTCCCTTGCTTCCATGCTTCACTCTCATCTATTTAATTGTTCAAACCGCTCTTTGCATCTATCCTTTTCCACCATTGATTTTTCATCCTACTCACACATCGAAACCTACTATCCAATTCACATATCCATTCACCTATTCTATGTTGTCCCAAATAGTGTAAAACAAAGTTGTTCCATTTTCTGTATATATCACCTTTCTCTTCTAGATTCACCTCATCTTTTCTCACACAATTCGCTCCTTAGTCATTGATTTGATTATACATTATAATCAGTTAACTACAAGCGCAGATCCTTGCCATCTCTTCCTCATTTTCTGTGTATTAGTTATTGAGTTTAAATGTTGCCTTCATATCTCAATTACACAGAAAACCACTTTCTTTTCTCATATTCATTCTTTTCCTTTCCATCCCTTTATTTTTGCTTTACTTTATGGATGTATTCATTTGATGAGTGGTTCTGAGTTTAGGATGTGTGATTTTACATTTACTTAATATTTCTGCAGTTTAAGTTTGGATTGCTTTAAGAATTATTTATGTTCTTAGTCAATTTTGGTTTTGCATTGATTTGTACTAGTCTACACTTATTTTCGCACTAATTTTCTCTCTTGTTTTTGTTATTGATGAATGCTTTTGTTATCATTTTGTAGGATAGAATTTAATCCTCCCATTCTAGGATAGATCTTTACAATAAATTGTTGATCGCATAGTTTCGTTTTAGTATTTCATTTTGCTTGGCTTCTTATTGAAAGTTTGTAGCTTCAAACACCAATGGATAGATTAGAGGTCTAACTCGTGAGATAGGGCCTTCCCTCATTGGAATTCTTACTAAGGTGTTAGTTTCTATCGTGAATTTCATTTCCATTTGGTTGCTTCTTTTATTGCATTTAAGTGTGGATCCGCTATAGGAAATAATCATTGAAGGACATAAAACTTAAGTAAGCTACTCAAGATTAATCACATGAACATCACCATGAGTGCATGAAAGACTGTGATCTAAGCCTTTATAGAACTAATTATTCCTACGTCCCAGTGATGAATCCTTAGTGTTAATTTTTTACAGTGTGGGTTTGAAGATTGTTTTGTCGGCTTTAGATTAGGCTAGACTAGGCTCTGATCCTACGTTTCTTGCGCCTTCACCTCGAATCTTACGAGCCCCGGTTGATAATTAAATGTGGGAATTAATAGTGCATATATTTAGCCCCAACAGTTTTGTAGGCCCACAATACTGCTAGTATTTTGAGGTTCCAATCATCCCTATTGATATTACAGATCTTTGTCAGTGCATTCTCCAAGATTTTTTTAAATGCCTCTACTGTGTCATTTGCCTGTGGGTGATATGGTTTTCTCTTCTGATGATGGAATTCAACTCTTCGGTCATAGCATTGATAGTTCTGTTGATGAAGTGCATGCCTTGGTATCTCATCAAAACTCTTGGGCATACAAATCTAGTGATTACTTGTTCAAATAGAAAGTGTGATGTTGTTTATGCGCTACAATCCTTTATTGGTGCTACTTTCGCCCATCTTTTTAGGTATTCTATCGCGGTAATGATGTACCTAGCTCCTGTTGTTTTTGTTGGTGGGTTGATTGGTCCCACTGTTGTTGGGTGTTTTTACCCTACGGACTAGTAAGCTAGGGTTCTAAGCCTACATGCAGATCATGACCCTTCAGATTTAATCTTTATCCTTCTACCCAAAATCTCAACCCCTTTTCTCAGGCAAACACAGTAAG
>JASDQU010102887.1:41743-75366 GCA_032191745.1 Picea mariana | reverse complement strand
GCCCCCCCCCCCTCAAGGTACAATGTATGTAAAAAATAAGAACTACAGTTGCTAGGCAACTGTGTCCTTCACTCCAAGATGACCTCGCAGAGAATGGAATTTCTGCTCAGTGAAGGTCTTGGTGAAAATGTTTGTCGTCTGTTCTGCTGAAGGAAAGAACTATAAGTCAATGATCCCCTCATGTACCAAGTCCTAGATGTAGTGCATGTGGATATCAATGTGCTTCATCCGCTACCTCTGAACTGGATCTCTGCAGAACTTCAGAGTGCTTTGGTTGTCACACTAGATGACGATCGCCCGATGAAAATGAATGCCCAACTTAGTGAGAAAATGTTGTAGCCACATAGCCTGAATGGTTATGTTAACTACCCCTCTGTACTTTGCCTCGATTGAATATAGAGAAATGACATCTTGCTTCTTGCTCGACCAACAAATAGGCCCGGAACCAAGACTGAGTGAGTAACCAGATGTGGACTTGTGATCAATGCTATCGCCATCTCAGTCAGAATCAGTAAACCCAATGAGATCTAATGTAGATTCTACTGCATAATGAATCCAAAAGGTGATGGTGCCCTGTATGTATCGAAGGATACACTTTGCATCTTTCCAATGTAGCTCATGTGGCTCCTGCATGAACCTAGAAACTAGGCCAACTGCATATGAGAGGTCTGGTCTAGAGTGTGTGAGATACAACAAGCTCCCCACTAGTTGTCTGTGCAGTGTGCTGTCAACTAATGGAGTCTCCCTGCCATCCTCAAGTTTGACTCCTGATAGGAAAGGAGTCGGAGAAGACTTGAAATCTATCATGTGAAATCTTTCAAGGAGATCTCATGCATACTTGTCTTGAGATAGTTTGATGCCTGATGCATCTTGATTGATCTCAAGTCCAAAGAAGAAGTGTAGCAGACCCATGTCCGTCATCAAAAACCTGTCATGAAGAATCCTCTTGACTACATCTATCAGTGAAGTCGAGCAACCGGTGATCAACAAATCATCAACATACAAAACTAAAACTAGAAGTGAATCAGCCATCCTGAGCATGTATATATTCAGGTCTGATTTACAATGTAAAAAGTTTTGTGACAATAGGTAGGAGTCCATCTTGGCATACCATGCCCTCGGAGCCTGCTTGAGGCCATAAAGTGACTTCTTCAGTCGACAGACCAAAGATGAGTCCTACATAAATCCCTGGGGCTGCTCCATGTAGATCTCCTCAGAGAGATCACCGTGAAGAAACACATTCTTCACATCCATCTGATGGACTTCCCATCCCTTGGTTGCCGCAATGGAAAGTGTCAATCATATGGAATCCATCTTTGCTACTGGAGCGAAGGTCTCATGATAGTCAATACCATGAACCTGCTGAAAGCCTTTGGCGACAAGTTTGGCTTTGTATCTGCTGATTTGTCCATCCGTTGTGATCTTGGTCCTGTAGACCCATTTGCATCTGACAAGTTTCCTCCCAGAAGGAAGGGGAACCAGATCCCAAGTCTGGTTCTTGAGGAGGGAGTTGTACTCCTCCTACATGGCGGATTCCCAAAAGGGATTTCCAACAACCTAGCCATAAGACTATGGATCTGAAGATTGAACCAAGAAAATATGCCTGGAAGGCAATGGTTCAGTGGCAGTGAGTGTAATAGGAGGCTCCTTGAAATCAGATCAAGTCCTCCTGAAGAGTTGTATGTGCCCACTTGGGCCTCTGCTCTGGCTCTACAACTGCATCTAGATGCTATAACTTTGCATATGACTGTACTGACTCTGAATCTGAATCATTTGAGTCCTATGAATCAGAACTCTTGTCTGAAGAAGAGTCAGCATGTGCATGCTCATCATCTCACACAGGTGGAAGAGTGAAGGTGCTTGCATGCGACTGTTGAGGTACATGCGAGACACTTTCCTCGAATTGGACACTACGCTCAATGATGAGTCGGTTTGAGGAAAGATCAATAAGCTGATATCCCTTCACACCATCGGGGTATATAACAAAGATGCACTCAGTGCTCTGTGGGTCAAGTGCCTTCCTCTTTTCAGAGGGAATCCGAGCCCATGCACGTGAACCAAAAATGCGAAAGTGGGCCACTTCCAGTTTGAGGCCGCTCCAAGCCTCGTAAGGGGTCTTATCCTTGACAGATCTATGAGGAGATCTATTTTGGATGTATGTTGCACAGTTAAGTGCTTCGACCCATAGTCTCTGTGGTAGTGACTTTGTATGCAACATGCAAGATGCCATCTCCTTTAGAGATCTATTTTTCCGCTCGGCAACTCCATTTTGCTGTAGAGTGTAGGGAAATGTATGCTGCAACTAAATCCCAACCTCATGGAAAATATTATGAATCTCATGATTCACATACTCTCCCCTGTTATCAGTTCAGAGGACTTTGATCTTCTTTCCAGACTGTGTCTCAACCAAAGCTTTGAAATCTTTGAGGTGTTGAAAGACCTTGGATTTTTGCTTGAGAAAGTAGATCCAAGTAAAACGTGAGAAATCATCAACAAAAATGAGAACAAACCTCCTTTTGCTGATCGATGGATGCGTAAAAGGACCCATGAGGTCACTGTGGATCAGATCTAAAGGTGTGGAAGCTCGTTGAGACTTTCCTTTGACGAATTTCTCTTGAGGGTGTTTTCTGAGAACACATCCCTCACATACTCCCTTTGGAGAAATGGATGTATGGTAGACCATCAAATAATATGTTCTTGCTAATATGTTGCATGTATCTAAAATTCAAATGTCCAAACCTTTCGTGCCATATCCTACTACTTTCATCAACATGAGTAAGCAGTAAAGCAGAATCGGGTTCAATGAATTCAGAAAATGTATACAATCTAGACTAATGATTTACCTCACCGGTAGAAACCCTGGAGTTGGTTTGCATGTCACATATGTCCACAGAATTTTGTGTGAATACGACTTTCTTTCTGGTGCCAGAATTATTCATCTGATACACGGAGAGAAGGTTGACAAAAAGCTTGGGAACATGCAGCGCGTTCTTGAAGCTTTCGTTGGTGAGTTCAAGCCTTCCTTTGCCGGTGACTTCAAAAGAAGAGTTGTCCCCCATCAGAATATGAGGACCTTTGCATGCATCCAAAGAAGAATAGACTTCTTCTGAGGCAGCCATGTGATGTGATGCTCCTGAATCTACGATCCAAGCATCGGGAGAGAAGTTGATTGCAATCAAGGCATGGCTAGAATTTCCTTTCTTGGAATTCAAATCTTCTAGCTTCTTCTTCTTTGTACCCTCAGGGATGTGATATCCAAGGTTGTTTTTCTGAAGTATCTAAGACATAAGATCTATTTTTTTTTTCATGCTTGCAGATTCCGAATGGAATCCTTTGTGACAGTATGTGCATTTCTCTCCTTTTCTTCCCTTTTCTCCTTTGGATCTGGAGGCATCGGTGAAGGGTTTTGTGTACCCTTCCTTCTTCGTATGTGCACGAGCTTTCCACTTATATTTATCTTTATATTTTTGATATTTGTGTCTACCATCATGCACAGTGAGTGCATGCGCACTTGGGCCCTTGATTGCACCCATGTTGATGAGCTTGGTTTGCTCTTGTGTTAGGGATTTGATAAAGTTCTCAAGAGAAGGCATCTTCCAGGTGGCTCTAGAGGCGAATCTAACAGTATGGAATGTGGATACGAATATAGATAACTCAGGTCCGATCTTGGAGATAATGGTGAGAACCATTTGTTTCTCCTCCTTTGATTTATCAACCCCGCAAGCTTTGAGTTGCGACAGTAANGCTTTTTGGATCCAATGTGAGCAGATCCACCTCCAACATGTGTCCCCTCATCTCATCCTATTTTCCAAAGATCCCTTCCAATATGGTCCAAGCTTCATTGGGAGTCTTACATGAAGATATATGAAAAAGGAGATCGGAGAAATAAGACTGCAAATTGTTCCGAGTGCCTCATCCATGAGATTTAAGTACTTGGATTTTTCTATGGCTGATGTCGGCTTTGTATCTATATTCATAGTTAATATATACAACCCTCTATATCAGAGATGTATGACTATTTTCTCCTTCCATTCAAAATAGTTGTAAGGTGTAAGAATGAATTCTTTTTGGAATTCCATCTTTCTGTTGTCTTCAATCTTTTGTACCTGCAAAAAAATTTGGTGTAGCTTTTGCTTAGCAGTCTGTCGGCTCTGATACCATGTAAATGTGTTGACATGCATAGAATAGATCTATCTAAATGATGATACACACATTTGTAGAGAGAATTAGAAAAAGAAGAAGAAGGAGAGAAAGAATGGAAAGAATTCTCATTAACCATTGTGAATAATGAATAATTTACACACGATATACTCTGTATAACTCAATGAGTTCGACTTAAGGTGAACCAAGTCACCATAGTGGTTTTCTAGAGTGATTTGGACACACAGCAGCAGTTACGGGAGTGAACTTCCACCTATTCTAGTCTCTCAGGCAGTTACAGGAGTGAACTGCCACCTAGTTGAGTTAACTAGTCAGCTAGTCTTCAGTTAACTGACTGAATAGAAAGTAGTGAGGATTTAACTCAAGGAATCAAGGATAATGCTCCACTTTGGTGATGATACCAAGGAAAGGTCAAATTAGCATGGTGATGATCCCAATGCAACATCTAAACTCAACTCAACTAGTCAAACTGAAGTGTGAACTAAAAGAGAGTATTCTCCAGGTGGAATATTCTCTCCTAAAATATAGGAGACTAGATAATGACTAATTATGACTAATGAACAAATAAAAACATTAGGAAAAATAAATCCTAGGTGTGTGTGAAGTAACTCCAACAGTTTCCCTTATCGATGAATCCTTCACAAAAAGATGAAAAACATAGAGAATGTAATGAAAATGCCACTATACACATGAATGCCACCTTTTTCTTTCATTCCAATTTGAATTTATGAAAATAACTTGTAACGAAAAGAACTTACAAAAGAATCATCTATACTTGGCCATTCCAATAAGCCAAGGGAAGGTAAAGGATCTCTTTGAGATATCCACATGATCCAATTGTTTTCAGAAGAATGTATTCATATTTATAAAAGAATACACCTTCTTTCTTTAACCATGTAGGATCCTTACCAGGATAGAGTAGTTCTCCTATTTTTGAATGAACAACTTGGAAAACACTTGTTATGAATTCAATTGGTTCCCATTATTTCCAATTTGATTTACATAAACCTGGGATACATGTAATATTCATGTTACGATAAAAGAAGACTAAAGAGATGTTGAAATCCTAGAATCTTTAAATAAAATTTGACCTCAACAAACTAGGATATCCAAATTGGTTATGCATACTCACAATTACAACTAATTTTTGGAAAATTTGGCTAACTAAAAAATTTCTCTTTTGACATCTCTCTATAGTCATAGACATGTGCCACTTGAATCATTTCCACTTTTTGTCCTCCATTACTCATACTAAATCCTTTTACCAAGCCTTTCCAATGGATATTAATGTCTTGAAAACATCATTTTTTTTATTCCATGGCTTCTAATTGTTGACGGTTTCATTATTACCCATGACTCAATAAATAATGTCATTGAAACCCATTTTCCTTGATCATCAATATTGTTGTAGAATATAATTGATTTCAACTCACTCTTGGGATGTTGTTGATCCATTGAATTCGGCAACATACAAATGAAATAAAGAAATTTAAGTAGTATGCTCTTCTATAAAAAACAAAGATGAAATTGAAATATTAGAAAACAATTTTATGGAAAAAGACTTGATCTGTGTGCTATTATTTTGCTAAGAGAGAGGGTTTTCTACTATGAAAATTATGGACCTCATTTTAAGACTAAAATTAAATGTTTATTAGATATTGTTTCAAGATTGAGAGTTCAAAACATCAATGGGAAATCACTAGTCATAAGTTGATTTGCAAAGTTAGACACGACCTCAAATGTCTCCTTTGCATTGTCAATCTAACCATACTTGTAGTTTCAGTAAAGTTGATCACAAATAACCTAAATTTATATCCATGATAACCTATAGCAACCTTGAATGATCCCATAGAAAATTCCATGAAGGAAGTTTTCGTAGCACTTCTGAAGATGAATTTCCTATAGCGCCTCTCATAGCATTCTCGTAGCATACTTGTAGCAACACCAATGAACCTGTAGCATTCTATTGCATGCAACATCTATACTTCCATATCATAAGTAAATCAAATTGATGTAGGATGATTTTTCCTCTTAATTCAACCTTGTTTGACTAGACCTAGGGGGTCTTTGAATTTACTAAGGGAGTGGATTCCCTGAGCTTGAACTTATTGTATTTTCCTATGTTTTATTGGATTCTAGAAGAATTGCATAGGATAAAGGTTGTTGAGTTGAGATTGATTAATATGTAATTGAATCTGCCTTGGTTTAGCAGATCTCGAAGGAATGAAAATATATAACCTAGGGATAAGGAGATATTTTAGGAGTGGTTGAGGATTTTATGGATCTAAGAGATTTTAGGTATAATTGCATATTTTGTGGATCTGAACAAATCAGGAAATTTACTCTTCCATGTTTAATATTGTAACACTACGAGCAATAAAAGTGTGTATATTTGAGTTAAACAAAGAGGATTGTGTGTAAGAGGCCAAGTGTGGCCAAAAGGCCAAATAGAGGCCAAATGAATGTAAATCAGGCCAAGAAGGAAAATGGATTATGTAAATTTATGTATATAGATTCATTAATAGAATTATGTTTGTGTTTATGGGCTCTCTGTGTTAGTGTGAGATTGGGTGTCTTTATGTTGTATTGATGTCTTTGTGTTGAGTAATTAAAGTCTAGATCGGGCTCTAAAAAGTGTGTGCAAGTTTCAGGGTTAAATTGCATCAAAGCCATTATATTGGAGGATGAGAGACCGTAATCCTTGATCATTGATCATTGAATGATCGATGATCCAAATGTAATGAAAAATTAGGGCTGATTTGACAATTTGAAAATGACTGTAGTTGAGGGTGAATATGAGTTTAATATAACTCTCTGTGTGCAGGTGAATCGATGTTCAAATCCCTTAGAAGAACATAGAGAATGATATTTGTAGGTGAGGAGAAATGGCAATCTTCCAATCGATATGAATAATTAAATCGTGAACATTCATTTATGGGGTCAAGACTTTCATTCAAATGTTAAGAATGGAAAACTGAGAATAGATCTAGAGTGGCATACATCCAGATCGACAACGAGAATCAGTCCTGAGTTCAGATTCTGACGCAATGGTGAAAGTATTTCAGAGTGCAGTAACGAAGAATACTCCAACAAAGGTAGTGTGACCAATGAAAAATATTATTTCAGAGTGATCGAAATCAATGAATCTAGAAGGGACACTTGGAAATTTCATATTGGTCATAGCTTGTTAGATTTTATTGGGAAGAGGAGAAACGTAGATATCGTTATCTAACATTGATAACGAAAGGATAAACAATGATCCAATTATAAGATATATAGTGGAGTCTAGATAAAACCATCCAACAATTATGAAGATCAATGGCGAGAGTGTAGTTTCATAGCAGAAAAATCACACCAGTTAATCGGTCAATTGGCTCTGAAAGTTGAGGTGAATATTGGACCTTCCATTCAAAAGTGAGATCAACGGTCAACAAACTATTTCAAGCCAATGATTTTTGAACAATTAATGGGAGACAACCATTCTGAAAGAGAGGGATCAGAATCTGATCATTTGTCAGAGAAGATAATCAAGGATCTAGATCGATTGTAGATCAGAGCCCTCAATGTTTGGGTTTCTCTGAAGCTTCAACAAGTGATCGTAGCCATCCATTAGAGTGGAAACCAATGGTCACAATCAATTATTGATCCATCCTAGTCAATGTGAAAATTCAGAGTCTCTAACTCTGACTCATCAGAGTACTTAACTCTGATCCATCAGAGTGTCTTAACCCGACAGTTTTTGGAAGCACATCAAACAGAAAATACTCTAATAGATTATGGATATTATCCTGAGGTGCTATGGGACTTAAGCAGTTAGATTCAAATTCTTCGGTGCTAGTGCTTGCATGAGGATTTGGTCTCGTGAGGAGAATAAATATTTGGCTCTAAAGCTAAAGGAGCTAACAAATGGAGGTTGGAACAAGGTTCTAATACTCTATCGCGTAAAGGAGAATTATCATGTGGTAATGAGCATTGAAATATAGTATTGAGAGTTAGACTATTGTGGAACACAGAAGTCCATACTTTGTTAGAGGAGGAATCTGGGCCTGCTACAAAATATTTTTATAGTAGTATTGATAAAAGTTGCAACATAATATGTTTCACGACTCTGTATATGTTGGTTACAAGCCAGGAGGTCATCACAAATAATACAATTTCTTTTGGAAACTATGATGTAGAGAACAGAATAAAATGTATGAAAATCAAGAAAACAAAATAAGAATCTAGAAAAATATTAAAAACAAGCTTCAATCAACCATGAGTTAAATTTGTGAGAAGTTAATTGAAATGAATACGAGATTGTATAGAAAAAAGTTCAAATGTTCTTTTCAAAGTGTTAAAAAAACAGGATTCCAGAGCAATAAAATAAGACAATTGTGGAAATAAAAAACAAAAGATACACAATACAATAGAGACATAGATATACGTGGTTAACCCACTGTGGGCTACATCCACCAGAGAAATTGCTAGGTCCATCCTTTATTATTATCCATCAAATTAAGGAATACAACCTACAACACACACGTTGTAACTTCCTCTTATTTCTCTCAAAGTCTCCTTTATCAGAATACAATATTTGCAATGATACACAACTGCAATATAATTCTCTCATAAAAGAGGGTTTCCTTTGTTGGCATAGGGGCATACCCTAGGTTCAGCTTCAAGAGCGCACCAACAAGCCCTAGCTACTGGCCCTTTCGGCAACACCTGCGAAGCAGATGCAGTCTCACCCGAAGCAGCTATGAGGGGGTTGCAGGACAAAGATGTATACAACCAAGGGAATATCAAGTGGATCTATTACAACATCAATACATCATGCATCTATCATTCAACTAGCAAGATCTATCCTTCACAGCTATAAATTTGATCTAATACAATAAGGTAGGTAACAATACAACAACGACAGAGATCAAAGCATCAATCACACACACAAAAACAAATGTACGTGGTTCACCCTCTCTTTAGGGCTATGTCCACATAACTATGCTTATGATTCATTAAGGTCAAGCATATAGTTCTTATCTGCGCTCTCAGCTAGCAGATTCTCTTTCTTCTCTCTCTTTCTCTCCTCTTCCTGCGCACCCAGCTGCAAGACTTGACCTTCGCACACAACAGAAGATATTACAATACCAAAAGGCTTCCTCTCTCTCATCACTTCTCTCTCTCAATACAATGATCCCTCAATTAATACTATAGCTAGATCGACAACAATATTGTACTACAGAATTACCAACCAAACCTAGGCCCTTTAGACCTCTATTTATACATTACAACACCTCACTGACAACCTTAGGCCAAAACCTAGGTGCCAAAACCCTAAAAGACCAAAACCCTAGGTGTCTAAAACCCAAGGTCAACTTGACCCTCTTTTTTTGGGCTTCGCCAGCCTGTCTTTCCTTCCTTCTTGCACGATGCTCCAAAGAATCCAACGTTGGATTTTTCCACTTGCTGAGTTGTCCACGATCCATATTCCTTGTTGATTTTTCATCCTTGATCTCCTCATCCAACGACTTGCATTTCCTTTCTTCGCTCCATCTTTTCTTCTCTTTTGCTTACTTCGACCCAGTGACATAAACAAGGGCCAACAGGCCCCCAACACTCTCCTGTGACTCATCCCAAGGCACTTTGGATCTGATCCTTCTGATTTTCTTTGACTTTGGACTGTGCAGGGAAACTTTGGTTTTTTCTTTATGCCTCCTCTCCCTCCTTGTGCAGACTGTATTTTCCATGTCTGGTACCCAGTTTCAACTACACCTGGTACTTAGACCCTTTTTCTCATTCTTTTACTAAGAGATGCGAGGTATCTATTTGTCATAGTACAACTTCAGCTGACTCCCATTCACCAATCCTTCCTTCCATTCTCCCTTCAATGTTTTCAGTTGCACAACTCCTTCTTCTGTAACATAGGCGATCTCATATGGTCCAAGCCAATGCATTCTGAACTTCCTTGGGTGTCTTATAAACTTACTGTCATACACCAGTACTAAATCACCTTGCTTGAGTTCCTTCTTCTTGATGTGTTTGTCATGATATGCCTTCTCTCATTCCTTCTAAACCTACTGGTGGAATCCTGTAATGAATCTTTCTTCTTCCAGTTCAACCAACTATGCGAGCCTTTCCTGAACAACACCAGTGTCATCCATACCTATAAAAGTAGCAATTATTAAGCTTGGTACCAAGTATTCCATCGGGACAAGAACTTCAAGACCATAAACCAACTTGAAAGGAGTCTGCATTGTTAATTTCTTGCAAGTGGTTCGATAGGCCTATAGTACTGCAGGTACTCTTAAGTCCCAGTCATCCCTATTCATAATCCAAATCTTTGTTAATATTGTCTCCAATATCTTATTGAATGATTCAACTGTTCCATTTGCTTGTGGATGGTAAGGTGTACTCTTCTGATGGTGGACTGCAAATTCCTCAGTGAGGGCTTCAATTGTCTTATTGATGAAGTGTGTACCTTGATCACTCATAAGGATATTGGGGCATCCAAACCTGGTTATTATGTCATCAAATATAAAAAACGCGTCTATAGTTGCACTACAGTCTTTAACTACTCTGGCTTTGGCCCATCGGGTTAAGTATTTTGTTGCAGTAATGATATACCTTGCTCCTGTGCGCTTTCCTGGTGGGTTTATAGGTCCCGCGATTTCAATGGCCCACTTTTCAAATGCTTGTAGGGTCATCTGCGGTGCTAATGGAATTTCATCTCTTCTGAACGGTTTCCCAATTCTCTAGCATACATCGCAGGATCTGGCATAATCTTTAGCATCTTTGTGTAAGGTGGGCCACCAAAGGCCATCTCTCAGGACCTTCTATGCAGTTTCTCTCCCTGCGTAGTGTCCTCCTGTGATGCCTTCATGAGCTTCTGCAAGGATCAATGGTCGCTCTGTCTCCATAACACATCTTCTTAGTATCTCATCAGGTCCCAGTTTGTATAGCTGACCAACTATAAGTGAAAATTTTGTAGCGCGCACCACTAGTTGTTTCTTCTGGGGAATTGTATACTCACTAGGTGCCATTCATGTTGACAAGAACTGAACTATGTTTGTGAAGTGGTCATCAATATTTCTAATGGAGAGAAGCTATGCATCCAGAAGTGTATCCTCCAAACTGGTGGGTTCTTCGCCATGTTCCAGCCTCGACAAGTGGTCAGGACCCTCGTTCATTATTCTTGGCTTAACTATTATTTCAAAATCATATTCTTAAAACAGTAGAATCCATCTGCATATTCGCCCCCCAAACACTGGCTTGTTGACTAGATATTTCAGGACGGAGTGATCTGTAAACATTTTAAAGTGTCCTCCCAACAAGTAGCGGTGGAATTTTTGCAACACATACACCATGGATAATCCTTCTCTCTTGGTAGTGGTGTAGTTGATATCCATTGTAGATAGCTTCCTATTAGCAAAAGCTAATGGATGGTCAATCTCCCCTTCTCCTGGTTGTCCCAATACTACTCCCAATGCAATAGAAGATGCATCGACATGCACATGAAATTATTTACTCCAATATGGAAAAACCAGAATGGGCGCAATGACCATCTTCTGTTTCAGCATGTCGAAGCTCTGCTGGCATTCGTCTGTTCAGCAAAAATGACAATCCTTCTTCAACAGCTTCTCCATCAGTGTTGTGATTTGGGCATAGACTTTAATGAATTTCCTGTAATAGCCAGTATGTCCTAGCACAGTGCACAGTTGTTTGACTGAAGTAGGAGGTGGAAAATCAACTATAATTTCAATTTTAGATGGATTGACCAACAATCCCTGCTTGCATACAATATGGACTAATAACACTCCAAATGGTGAGAATAAGATGCACTTCTTCAGATTCAAGGTAATTGGACATTGCCTGGGTTTATCCAACATCAGCCTTAGACATTCAATATGATATTTCAACAAAATAAACACAGTCCAGTCATCAAAATATGCTTCTAAACATTTATGAAAAGATTCTTTGAACGCTTCGACCACCACCCTGGAAACGATGGATGGGGCATTCTTCAGTCCAAATGGCATTACTGTATATTGGTAGGATCCCCATTATGTGGAAAATGTGGTCTTGTGGTGGTCCTCCTTAGCAATTCAGTTCTGATGGTATCCTAAAAATCCATTTGTAAAAGAATATACCTCTTGGCCTCCCACATTGTCTAATACTTCATCAGTGAATGGTGTAGGGAAAGGGTCATGCATATAGGAATCATTCAACATTCTGAGGTCCACACATATCCTGATTTCTCCTGTCTTATTGTCTTGCATTCCCATAGGGATAATCCACTCTGACTCTTTGACAAGTTCAATAATCCCTGCTTCCAGCATTTTGTCGAGCTCAATCTTCACTTTTTCCTTATATTTCAGGTTCAATCTGTAGGGTCTTTTCTTGAATAGATTTGCACCTGGTTTCAAATGGATCCTCATTTCTCCCATAGGACCTTTGATACTCTTCATATCAATGAAATTGGTCGGAAACAAGTCCTGGTATTCATGCAGTAACTCTGTAATCTTTTCAATGGTAGCAACATCCCAATAATCTCCGACATTGACAAGCTTCAGTGTCTCCTCTGTCCCAATGCTGACTTTTTTAATCTTGATTGGCTAACCAATAAATGGTAGCTCAACTCCTGTTCCTTCCATATTTATTTGGCCTTCTGTTTCAGTAATGTTTACCTTACTGGGTTCATCATTGTCATCAACATTGATGTTGTAGCAACTCTGCAATTTCTGGAAAGGCACAGTTCATTAGTCCTCTTCTTGTTCCATAGGGAGGCTAGATGCTTCCTTGAATACCTTCTTTCTCACAATCTGCAATGCTTGGCCTACTGAAGGATATTCACTTTCAAATAAAAAAGGTGGTTACAAAGTTCTGAATCATACCTTCCCAATTTGTAGTGACGAGGCAGAGCTCCTCTTGAAGGTACCAGTTGATAGGGGTCGTTTCCAGTGTGTTAATGAATTTGTGCACCCATTGTTCTTGAGGAATGCCACTCCAGGCCTCTTCACAGCTTCACACGTGGTCCTTTGGGAAACTTTGACCGGTATATCTTACTTCGCAACTTACCGCTTGTGCTGAGAACCACGTTGTCATCAAGGTTTGGCATTAGGTCCAGTCTGTGATATTTCTTTTATGTGTCCCCCACCATATTTCTTGCATGGATTTCAGGGCCTCATCCATTGCCAACAATCTCTGTTGTATTGGTACACTTGTTTCAAAATCTGATAGGAAGGATTCTAAAGGGTTTAGACCATCAAATGTGGGTAATTTACTCATTGTTGTGTCGATCTAGTGAACTTCTCTAGTTAATCTAGCACATCTTCTGGTAGATACTTCATACATCTTGTTCTGCCAGTTCTCCAATGCTTCTTCTCAATCTGATGAGCACGCATTGTCACTTCGCCATCTTAGATTCCCATCGGCTGTAGGGTTGATGTAATCTTGTTGTCTGGTTGTTAGTTTGTAGATGTTTTCCAATTTGTATGCATGATCTTCTTCTCTGATGGGCTCTGTGTATTGCGGACCTTCATCTGGATCTAAGGGTACAATCACCCTAAGGCCATGTCTTTCAAATGTCATACGTCTTTTCTTCAAATAAAAAACAGTGGAATTGTTAAAGACCCAATCAATTCCTAGTAATGTAGGGTAAGGGCATCTATCATCAACAATTTCAATTACCTCAAAATATGCAAAGGTTCTAACTCCATTGATGTCCATAGGGACATGCTCCAATCGTCCGAATGGGCTGACAGCTTGCTAATTAGCCATCTTAAGTTTGATAGGGGAATAGATCAACCTCGGTTTTCCCATTAGTGCCCAAGTTTGCTTCGTTGTGACATTGACCTCCGACCCTAAGTCGAAAACCACATAGTCTATATCATACTCTCCTATTTGAGCATTCAAATGTAATTATTTATGTGTTCTTCTCTTCTTACCAATTTGGTGTACTTCCTTATTCAGTAAGGGGTTTATCTTCCCTAGCTCATACTGACTGATTAAGTTCTATAGTTCTTGCACAACGTTCTCATCCTGAATTAACTTAATACAAGTGTATAAAAATTCAATGAGATTACTAACCTCTTTTCCTTTTTCTAGCGAAGCTAACTGATCAAATGCCTAAGGCATCCCATATTCTATGATTTATGGTCGTGTTTTGGAGGAAGAACCTTGATCTGCTTTGAACTCTTTCCTTGCTTCCTCAAATATTTGTCTTTCTTTCTTCGCATCAAAATTTTGGGTCTTCTCTTCATATTTCCCGATGCCTGAGTCCTCGGTTATATTTCCTTGGGTCATTCTATCCGCTCCTGTGGTAGCGCCTCCTCGAGTAATAAAAATGACTCTAGGGTCTACTCAGTGAGGTTCAGCATAGATCAATTGTACTTGTGGGTTCTGCTGGGGTCCTCGTCTTTCCTGAAGCTTGGATAGTAGCACAGGGCAGTCCTCAATGACGTGCTCAAAGGAGTTGCAATAACTGCAAGTGGTACAAGGTTTCTGACAGTCCCTTGCTATAATTCCTGGCTACGTGAAATTATAACAGATTATTTTTCCTCGGCCTCGGCCCATTCCTCCTCCTCATCCTCTTCCTCTGTATCCACCGCGAGGATTGAAGTTTCCTCTTCCTGGGGAGTTATACTGCGCATTGTTTCCTTTTTGATGTACTGTGCCTTGGATCTTGTATATGTCTCTTGATATTTCATGCATGAGATCATAAGCTCTACAATATCTATCGTCATGCCCTACTAATTTACTGAATGTGCAATACAAGTTTGTGGGTGTTTGAACGTATTTATGCATGTAATAGCACTCACTAGGGCGATGTCGATTTATGCATACTTCACACCAAGGTAAGGTGACTTGCTTCAAGGGGATCAGAGCTACAGAATCCAAATATTCATTGAATAGAGGGCAATGTTTCTTGTCATGGCCTTTTGATCTACATCTGACACACCAGATGTCTTCTCTTTTGTCTTTTCCCTTGTCTTTCTTCATGTCTTCGACCCGTAAAGACAAACTAGTTAGCTGACTCAAGATCTGACTCATACCTGAGTTGGATTCTCCCATAGGGGTTGATTCAAGCTTCACGGCGATCTCCAATGCTTCTGCCTTCGAAGAAATATTCTTCTAAATCAGGGGGACTCTGATATGTGGTAAGAGAGTAGCGATGAACCATTCTTTGTTCTGCTCGTTCAGGATCTTAAAGGTAAATCTTCCTATGAGGGTATTGAATCTTTGATCGAACTCCCAAACAGGTTTGGCTACCTTTTGCTTGGTCCCTTTCAGCTCTATAATACATTAGGACTCCAACTTAGGTTTCTTAAACTCTGCAGTCAGTGCATTATTGATCTCATTCAATGGCTTAGGCTGCGCAAGTCCTTGGACAAGATTCATGTACCATCTCAACACGTGGTCTCTCAGTGTAGTGCTAAACGGGTTTCTTTTAACAACTTCGTCGGTAATATTTTTAATGTTCCATACAGCCTCACATAGGAACTAGTGCTGATCAAGATCTTTAGATCCATCTTCTCTAAAGATAGGGAGCCTTATCTCATCTTCCATGGAGTTTCCTAGGTTTCTTGTCTGAGTGGATGTTGAGATGCTAGTAATAGGACTCTGCGGACTCTAGTGATTTTGAATGTTTTGATTACTTAGCATTTATGAAACAAAAGGAGGATCGATATTACTTACTTTAGTATCCTGTGCAGTTCTTGAGGTTTCTGGATTGTTTCGGCGAAGTTTTTTAGCTGCTTCTTCCTCTAGCCCCATGGGTTCTAAATGTTCTTCGTCTATCAGATATGCCTCTTCTCCAGTGTAGAAACCCTATTCCCCTTAGTTTTTTTTAAAGAGGTTATCAAGGTGAACCCCTCGAAATAATATTCCACTGCATGTATGTCCCGCTTCTATGTCGTTGTCACTGTCCGAAGTTTTGAACATTAGCCTTTTCAAATCTTCTCGATCTACTGTATCTTCAAGATGTTCTTCTCATGCAACAACATCTTGAGCCTCAACTTCAGGACTTGTAAAATTTTTCCTCTGGGTACTTTAAAGAAATATCTTTCAGCTTGGTTGTATGACTCTACTCTGTCAACAACAAACTTGGTGATATACCCTCCAATGGTACTATCAAACCAATGATATACTACCCTGGATACAACGTTATCAACCCTTTTAACCTTATGGATCAACGCTGATGTCCAAACTACAGGAGATCTAGGTCTTATCTCGAACTGGGTATCTGATAACCTAGATAACCACTCATGTAGCTCTTGATGGATCCCTCTAAAGAATATTTTGTGAATTTCGATAAAGATATATTTCTCCAACCAATATTCTGTACTAAGATTAGGGTTCTTGTTTTGGGCTTCAACGAAGTCCTTCTCTTGATCTTCTATCCACTTTTGAATGTTTGTCTTTGATGGGAACCACCTTGACATTCCCTCACGAAGATTCTTGTCCTAGCAACGAAACCATTTTTTGGCACAAGGGCAAACCCCAGGTTCAACTCCAAGAGTGCACCAACAAGCCCTATCTATTGTCCCTTTCGGCAACACCTATGAAGTAGATGCAATCTCACCTGAAGCAACTATGAGGGGGTTGCAGGACAGAGATGTCTACAACTAGGGGAATATCAAGTGAATCTATTACAACATCAATACATCATGCATCTATCATTCAACTAGCTAGATCTATCCTTCACAGCTATAGATTTGATCTAATACAATAAGGTAGGTAACAATACAACAACGACATAGATCAAAGCATCAATCACACACACAACAATAGATGTACGTGCTTCACCCTCTCTCTAGGGCTACGTCCACAGAACTATGCTTATGATTCATTAAGGTCAAGTATACAGTTCTTATATGCGCTCTCAGCTAGCAGATTCTCTTTCTTCTCTCTCTTTCTCTCCTCTTATTGCACACCCAACTGCAGGACTTGACCTTCGCACAAGGCAGAAGATCTCACAATACTAGAAGGCTTCCTCTCTCTTAGCACTTCTCTCTCTCAATACAATGATCCCTCACTCAATACTATAGCTAGATCGATAACAATATTGTACTGCAGAATTACCAACCAAACCTAGGCCCTTTAGACCTCTATTTATACATTACAACACCTCACCGACAAACTTAGTCCGAAACCTAGGTGCCAAAACCCTAAGTCAGCTTGACTCGCTTTTTCTAGGCTTCGCCAGCCCGTCTTTTCTTCCTTCTTGCGTGGTGCTCCAAAGCATCCAATGATGGATTTTTTCCTCTTCCTGAGTTGTCCACGATCCATATTCCTTACTGATCTATCATCCTTGATCTCCTCATCGAACGGCTTGCATTTCCTTGATTCACTCCATCTTTTCTGCTCTTTTTCTTACTTTGACCTAGTGACAATCACTATGTCTCCCGCGAAGTTCACTTTTCACCTTTTCTTCCTTGTTCTTCACTTCCTTCCATAACCAAGGGCCAACAAACTTCTAGCGAAAAAAACCCTAACATAACTTCTACCATCAGATCTAAAACCTTATAATGAACGGTCCATATTTACTATGAAATTACAATATACATTAACAAGGAGAATTTTCCTTCGGGGGCCCACTTTCCCTCGGACCCCCCAGTCGGGGGAATGATCCTCCCAGACCCTGCAGGTGGGGCAAGCCCCCCCTACAACCCCCCCCCATGTGGAGGGGTGTACAGTCTTCATGAGGTATAAACATAGTTGAAAACAAAGGCCTATGAAACATGAAGATAAACAGGGTCCACAATCAATAATATCCCACTTGGATATTGATCACAATGACTCCACTGTTGTTGTACCTACTGGACTATACTTCACCTTGGACCTGGAAAATTTCTCATCTTCACCTTCATGCTTGAATACCAACTGAAACTGAGTAGGAACTCAGTTTTTCCCTGGTTACTCCCTTTGTTAACATGTCTGTAGGATTCTGCCTAGTATGTATCTTTTCCAACTTCAAATGTCCATCTTCATAGACGGGTCGTACGAAATGGTACATGAGTTGTATATGATTAGTATTTGAATGGAAGGATGATTTATTTTCAATATGAATGGAAATATCGTTGTCACAGTACAACCTTCTATTCTCTTGATTCTTTCCCAATTCCTTCATAAACCTTTGTAACCAAATAATCTCTTTACTAGCCTCCGTAGTAAAATGGGTTAAGTAACCTAGAGGATGAAAGTATAAATAATATAGCAATGGTCTCTTGTAATACATCCTTTTTGTGGATAAATGGAGAGATTATTGTGAGAATATCTTTTGAAGTATTGATGGAGAGCTTCTTATGAGAGCTTCTTGTGAGAGCATTTTGGTGTGGATATCTTGAGCATGATTGAAGATCTATTATTATAAAGAGAGTGTGAGGAGGATCTCATGGACGCATTGAAGTTTCAGCAAGTTTGAGATCATGACGACGAAATTCTCGGAATTACAGAAAAACCCTATTTTCTGGTGCGTACGTGGGTTGTCTGTGTATAGGGTGCGTATACGCAAGTTGTCTGTGTACAGGGTGCGTACAATACGCGGGATGTCAGTGTAAAGGGAGCGTACAGTGGATAAAATCATGGAGATTTTTGGTTGAGCTAATGACAAGCTGTTGAAGACTGAAGCAGGTTCCAGATCTTCATTCAATGGGTTCAGATCTATCATTGAGACACTGGTATGATTACATTATTGTCTTGATGGATATTATTGCTTGTTGTGTTGTGAATGCCTAGGGTATTCTTCGTATGGTTGCTATGATGTGGTTTATGTTGCTTGATGGAGTGAGAAGCACTCTTATGATTCAATACTGATATGATGGATATAGTATGTTGATTTCTTATGCATGATTGAGTAGCATTCATATTGATTGGTTGTGGATCATGAGTAAGATATTGGAGAGCTTGGATGTGTTGTGACTGGCAGGTGGTCAGTTTGGATAGTGAGAAACATAAGAGAATGATAAATTGGTTGTATAGGATCTCATTTGATCTTGAAGGATAAACCCTAATAGCTCAGAAGGTATACGCAGGTTGTAGTATTGTTTGAAGCATATACATAGGTTGTAGTACTTCTTGGGCACGTATACGCGTGTGTTGTACTACTGGTAGGGCATGTACATATGCGTGTTGCACTACCGATAGGTCACGTACCTGTTGCAGATTGATATATGTTGAGGATTGTTGCCTCATCTCAGTTGGTGCTGAGTGTGTAAGTTGATTCTTGCATGATAGAGCTAGTGCTCTTTTAGAGTTGTACTCTATTCAGTTGTTGTTGAAAACCCCAAGGATTGTAGTCCGTAATAAAAGGAAAATTGTACATACATCTTGTGTTTTTTGTGTTCCTTGTGGTGATGACTTGTTGATGATATATTGTTGATATATGTTGTTGATATGTATTCATATCTAACTGGTCATAAATGACATCAATGAGTAATGAGTAAAATGTTGAATGCTAACTAATGATTTTTGTGTAAGAGGGAAGTTTTGGGAAAAAGCGCCCCACACTCATTCAACCCCCCTCTAAGTGTGTTAGGTGTGTCCAACAATTGGTATCAGAGCGAGCCTTCACTACAAGCCTTAACAAGATCGAAGGAGATCCATAGACACAAATGGATGATGAAATACCAATCCTTGATGAGGAAAAATATTCTACTTGGAGAATAGAGATGAGAATACATTTGAAGACAATGGGAGCAACAATTTGGAAGGCAGCCATTGGTGGATCAGTTCCCTTGAAGAACAAGTCAAAGTTTGCAGCTCAAAGGGAAGGAAATAATAATGATGCATTGTCTCTCAAGACCATTCTTAGTGGACTCTCAAGCCCTATCAAAGAGAGCATGGGACAATACACTTCCGCCAAGGATCTATGGCTAAAGCTAGAGGAGACATATCAAAACAAGGAATAAGATGATGCATACCACTCCATCAAAATCATTAAAGGTAAAGAATCTCCAAAGACTCTTGAATGCATTATTTATAAAAGTGATGATGTTGGCAAAAAGGAAGATCTTGAAGACATTTCAAAGGAAAGCAAAGAATCATGTGATGATCTTGAAAGTAATTCAAATGAAGGTAAAAAATCTCCAAAGACTCTTGATTGCAATGATTCAAAAAGTGATGATGTTGAATGTTTCTACTCAAGTGAAGAAGAATATCTAGAAACAGTTTGTGTGAAGTTTAATAGTAGTTATCCCATGAAAATAATAGAATAAGATCTATTAGAACTTCAAAAAGAAGTTGAAGAGGGTTTATATAGATATAACAATGATCATTATTATACACACTATAACTATCTTTCAGATAACACTAAGAATTTTCTTAGGAGGAGTCAAAGGCACATCTTGAGGTTAAAGGGAATGCTCAAAGAACAAGAAGAGAGCAATAAGACTCAATTAGAAGAAAATAAAGAAGAGATCACTAGACTAAAGAATGGAAAAGAAGATATGAATGTAGATGATGAGATTAGCAAAATTTTTGAAACTATTTTCCATCTCAAAACCCAAATTGAAGAAGCCAAAAGGATAGAGGAACTATTGAAGAATCAAATAAAAGAAAAGTTAGAAGCTGAAATTGTTGATCTTAGAAAGAAAGTGGAGAATTCAAATAAATTCTTGAATAGCTCACTAATATTGGATGAGATCTTGGAAAGTCAAAGATCACCATATGATAAATTAGGTCTTGGATACAAAAAGGAAGCTACACATGTTGAAGCAAGCACCTCAAAAAGGTATGAAGTAAGTCCATCAAAGAAGGAAGACAATGTTTCAAAACAACCATCTATACAAGGCAAAGAAAATCTCAAAAGAACAAAGAAAGGAAGACATCAAGAAGCTATTCTTGGGACACCAAAGCAAAGGTATGAAAGTATTTTTCATGGGCATTTTTATTCATGTAATGGATATGGTCACAAAGATTTTGAATGTAGATCTTATGAAAGGAGATATAATGGAAGATTTTATAACACCATGAGGTGTTGGATATGTGATCAAGTAGGACACATTGTTGTTCACTGTAACACCATTAAATGCTACAACTATAGTGGATTTGGCCACAAATCCCAGGAGTGTTGGAACAAAAGAAGAAAGTCCATGATGAGGACTTCTTATAGCATGGCTAGAAGAAAGAATGAAATAAAGAAGGGAGAAATCTTTGAAAAGATGGATGCTCGGAGATCAAGTTTTGAAGAGCAGTGACATCTACAGAAGTGGGTGAAGAAGACAGAGCATCCAGAACATAATGAAAGACTGAAGGGAAGTTCAAAAGTGTCATCTACTGAGGCATACGTGGGTGACAGTGGTATCAGTTGCATACATACACAAACTAACCTTGTATAGGTCACGTACATACGCGAGTTGTCTGTGCAACAGGCCATGTATATGTGGTGAAGCCTAAGGAAAAGGGCTATGCATAGGGATTGGAGTTTGATGTGATGGTATAACTCTATGATGTAGGGTCTAACATGGTTTATTGTAGGTTCTGACACTGTTTTTTGTAGGTTCTCATGATTGTATATTAGATTATGTAAGGTGATGATGTAAAATAAAATCTTGGGTGCATGGCACTAACCCATGAGTATGGATTGATGTTTTTTCTATTGGAGAACAATGATGGTTATAACAGTGAAGTTATGGCACCTTGGTTATGTGATATATCTTGATGATGTATTATTGGAAGCTTACTTGTTGGAAAATTTGATGCATGCATTTGGCATATGGATGGGATACACATTGGGACATGTGTTTGGTGAGTTGATGAGGTGATCATGTTGTACATCATTGATGATCTATAGTTGATGCATGATTGGTACGTTTCTAGTACACTGGTAGAGGCACCTACTAGCAGGTTGATTGGCACATGTTTTATGGAGGATTTGGCATACATGTATAGGATTCATCATTTTGTGGTGTTGGTGCATGATGGTGTACATGTTTTGGTACACTCATGTATGTCATATGCTTGATGATACTACACCATTGGTATTACTTGATTATCACAACAATTTGTATTCGTTTATGATACTTGGTTCATGATGGAGACATATCATGAGTGATATGACACATTGTTTGGCATGTTGGTAGATGCACATGGTTGGCATATTGGTGGATGCACATGGTTGGCATATTGGTAGATGCACATGTTGGCATGTTGATAAAGGCATATGATTGACACATTCTGTGGATGATATCTTTTAGCACATTGCATGATGTTGATGTACATAGGAGTTGTGCATGATGAGCACACATTTTTGTACAGGATGTACTTGGTTGATATTTTGCTCATGATTCTTTATTTTATTGTTGATCTATATTTTGCTTCATGATGCTTGGTATGGCATGAGTTTGATGCATGAACAGGTCCAAGGATCGTTATATGGTAGCACATTGTTCATCTTGCAGAGAAGATAGGGGAGACATACCCATAGGGGGAGTCATTATTCTTCCCATGATTCTAGGAGGAGATATTTATCAGATGCATACCTAGAAAAGAGACCTATATTTGAAGAAAGAGCACAAAATCATAATTCCAGGGGGAGCAATGGTCACGGGGGGAGTATGTTCAATGTATCTTCCGCATTACATCAGAGTGATATCCCTTGTTCAAAAGGGGAGAGATTATTTAGAGGAAGATAAAAGGCAGTCAGAAAGGGGGAGCAACCCCAAGGAAAGTTCAAGCAGGGGGAGCAGCCCCAAGAGGAGAATGGCCCTTTGCCATTGATGTCAAAGGGGGAGAGATAGTCACATTGATGTGATTGATGATTATTGATTGGGAGAGATAGTCACATTGACTATTGATGGAGAGCATGCCTTATCTATATGTTGACATCAATAATTGGTAATTGGTGTTGACATCAATGTTGGTATTTCCATCAATGCCAATGGGGGAGATTGTTGGATCATATTGTCATTGATGCCAATGGTTTGATTGATTGATGTCAAGTGATTGTTTCAATGATTGATGTCAAGTGATTGATTGATGATTAATGTAATGCAATATGTATTGTCCTTTATGATAATGCATATATGATGATGGATCAATGAGTTGCCATTGATATGATGAAGATAGATCAATGAGTTTTCATTGATACATGTTGCATAGTTAATGTATATGATGCAGTGGTGGATTGATGCAAAGATGAATCATTATAGTCTTATCATGGTTGATAAGGTGCACAAATGGATGAAATACAAAGTGGTCCCCTTATGGTGAAATCCCTCATGGGAAGATGCTTTGCGGATTAATTTATCCTAGAAGAATGGTTAGAGGACCCATGCTTGTATATGGAATAATGAGATGAAGATCAGTGTATTTGTTGGTAAAACTATTCTATTTGGATAGTGCTTGTCATTCCATTTCCTATGGTATGTGGAACGTCACATAACTCCTCATGGTTTGAGAGTTATGGCCCTATGAAGATGAAGGACCCCCATATGAAGGCTTGAAGCCCCCACGGTCAAAGAAGTCAAAGTGACCTAAAAGAAGAAATCATTATTTAAATGATAAAGTAAAGTGACAAAGTCAAGGTGGATTATTTAAATAATAAAGATAAGTGACAAAATCAAGAAGGAATATTTAAATGATAAAGTATTGGAGAACTTTCTATTTATGGAAAGTGGTTAACCCTAAAATAAGGAAATTAGGTTAAGTGACCTAGAAATGGGTTAAGTGGCCTAAAACATGGGTTAACTGACCTAGAGGAAGAAAGTATAAATAATATAGCAATGGTCTCTTGTAATACATCCCTTTTGTGGATAAATGAAGAGCTTCTTGTGAGAATATCTTTTGGATTATTGATGGAGAGCTTCTTGTGAGAGAATTTTGGTGTAGATATCTTGAGCATGATTGAAGATCTATTTTTAGAAAGAGAGCGTGAGGAGGATATCATGGATGCATTGAATTTTCGGCAAGTCTGAGATCATGACGGCGAAATTCTTGGAATTACATAAAAAAAAACCTATTTTTTGGTGCGTACGCGGGTTGTCTATGTATAGGGTGCATATACGCAAGCTGACTGTGTACAGGGTGCGTACAATATGCAGGCTGTCAATGTACAGGGAGTGTACAGTGGATAAAATCATGGATGTTTTTGGTTGAGTTGATGACAAGTTGTTGAAGACTGAAGCAGGTTCCAGATCTTCATTCTATGGGCTCATATCTATCATTGAGACACTGGTATGATTACATTATTGTCTTGATGGATATTATTTCTTGTTGTGTTGTGAATGCCTAGGGAATTCTTGGTATGGTTGCTATGATGTGGTTTATGTTAGTTGATGGAGTGAGCAACACTCTTATGATTCAGTACTGATATGATGACTATAGTATTTTGATTGCTTATGCATGATTGAGTAGCATTCATAATGATTGGTTGTGGAGCATGAGTAAGCTATTGGAGATCTTGGATGTGTTATGACTGGCTGGTGGTCAGCTTGGATAGTGAGAAACATAATAGAATGATAAATTGGTTGCAGAGGATATGAGTTGATCTTGAAGGATAAACCCTAATATCTCAGAAGGTATATGCAGGTTGTAGTACTATTTGGAGTGTATACGCAGGCTGTAGTATTGCTTGGGCACATATACACGTCTGTTGTACTACTAGTAGGGTGCATACATACACGTGTTGCACTACCGACAGGTCGCGTACCTGTTGCATATTGATATTTGTTGAGGGTTTTTTCCTCATCTAAGTTAGTGTTGAGTGTGTAAGTTGAGTCTTGCATGATAGAGTTGGTGCTCTTGTAAAGTTGTACTCTATTCAGTTGTTGTTGAAAACCCCAAGGATTGTATTCCGTAATAAAAAGAAAATTGTACATACATCTTGTATTCTTTTTGTTCCTTGTGGTGATGAATTGTTGATGATATATTGCTTATATATGTTGTTGATATGTGTTCACATCTAACTGGTCATAAATGAAATCAATGAGTAATGAGTAAAATGTTGAATGCTAACTAATGAGTTTTTTGTGAGAGGGAAGTTTTGGGAAAAAGAGCCCCACACTCATTCACCCCCCCTCTAAGTGTGGTAGGTGTGTCCAACACATATCCCTGTAGAACAGTGTCCGAACCTCCAAAAAATAATGCATGAGTAGAAGTACCTTTCAAATACCTGAGAATCCATTTTACTGCTTCCCAATGTTCTTTACCTGAATTGTTCATATACCTACTCACAACTCCCAATGCATGTGTAATATTTATTCTTGTGTAAACCATCACATACATCAAGCTTCCAACCATTGATGAATAAGGGACCCTAGATATGTATTCTATCTCCTCCTGTGTCTTGGGACACATTTCTTTGGTTAATTTGAAATGGATGGCCAAAGGTGTACTAATTGGTTTTTCATTCTGTATTCTAAACCTCTCCAACACCTTCTCTATATACTCACCTTAAGACAATGTCAAATTGCAATTTTTCCTATATCTTGTTATTCTCATACCAAGGATTTTCTTTGTAGCACCCAAATCCTTCATCGAAAATGAATTAGATAATTTCTTTATGAGTACATTTATATCTTTCATATTAGACCTTGCAACAAGCATATCATCTACATACAATAGCAAGATAATATAGCTTCCATTTTCTATCCTTTTAAAATAAAGATAGTGATTAGAATGACATCTACTAAAACCTTGTTCTGTCATAAACCCGTCAAACTTCAAATACTACTTCCTTGGAGATTTCTTTAGTCCATACAAGCTCTTCTTCAACCTGCATACCAAATTTCATTTCCCTTTGACCTCGTACCCCTGTGGTTGCTGCATATAAATCTCTTCATCCAAATCCCCATGGAGAAAATATGCTTTTACATCTAACTATTCAAGATGCAAATCTTCTACTGCCACAAGACTTAAAATAGTCTGAATTGAATTCATATTAACAATAGGAGAAAATATTTCATCAAAATCTATACCCTTTTTTTGTGCAAACCTCTTTACAACAAGTCTAGTCTTGTACCTCTTTTTTCCTCCATATTCTTCCTTCAACTTGTAAACCCATTTATTCTACAATGCTCTTTTTTCTGCAGGCAAATTAACCAAATCCCAAGTCTGGTTATTTACCAAGGAATCCATTTCCTCTTTCATTCCTTTCTCCCACTTCTTTTTAGTGTCTATGTGTATTTCCTCTTCATAAAATTCCAGTTCACTAGAGTCAATCAACAATAAATAACACATTGAAGGAGAGTATCATTCAGGGGGTCTACTTAACCTGATAGATATTCTAAAAACACTTGCAGGAGTTTGAGGTACTTGTTGCTCCTATTTTTGTACATTTTTATTTTCTGGTACCTTTGGAATTTCTTTTTTAGTGATCTCATCAAGCACTATGTATTCTGGTTTTTCTTTTTCTTGTATCCTTCCCTGCAACTGATCTTTGTACATGACCTTCTCATTGAAAATGAAATATCTACTCCTAATGATTTTGTGATTTTCATAATCCCATAAGAGATAACCAAAATCATTAACACAATATCCAATAAAGGTGCACTTCTTGGATTTTTCCTCAAGCTTTGTTCTATTTTATTTATCAATATGGACAAATGTTTCACAACCAAAAGTCTTAAAAAAATAATAGTTTAACTTTTTACCTATCCATGCCTCCTCTGGAATTCCACCATACAAAGAGATTGAAGGTACTTTGTTTATTAAGTAAACAACAATATCTACAACATCTGCCCAGAACTATAAGGGAAAACCAACATACAATCTCATACTCCTTGCACGCTCCATGATTGTCCTGTTCATCCTTTCTGACACACCATTTTCTTGTGGTGTTCCCAGAACTATCTTTTCTCTAGGAATTCCATCATATGAGTAGTAATCATCAAAATCCTTGCTACAATATTCACCTCCATTGTATGATCTTAGACACTTCAACCTTTTTCTTGTCTCATTCTCAACCAAAGTTTTCCATTTCTTAAAAGTATCAAAAACATCAGTTTTTTTTTAATGCAAAAAACCCAAGTTTTTCTAGTTGCATCATCAATAAAAGTAACATAATAACTAGATCCACCAAGAGATGATACCTGAGATAGTCCCCATACATCTGTATGAACAAGATCTAACCTTTCACTCTTATTTTCTTTTTTGACTATGAGAAATCAGACTGTCTTCTATTTTCCATAAACACAATGCTCACAAAAATCCAAATCAATTTGTTTAAGATCTGAAAAAAAAATTCTTTTGTGAAGTGTCTTCATCCCCTTCTCACTCATGTGTCCAAGCCTATGATGCCATAGTGTTGTATCCACTCCTGTAGAATCTAAAGAGATAGACGAGTCAGTATTACTAGTACATAAATATAATGTACCTACCTTCTCTCCTTTTGTTATCACCAGTGATCCTTTGGTGACCTTCCACACCTTATATGTAAATATGGATATACAACCTTCACTTTCCAAATGTCATGTTGAAATCAGATTTTTCCTTAGATCTTGAACATGTCTTACCTATTTCAACAACCACTGGTTTCCATTTCTTTTCTTTATTTTTACCTTTCCCATTCCAACAATTTTGCATGGTGCATCATCACCCAAATGAACATGTCCAAAATCACCTTGAACATAATATAGAATTTTTTTCCTATGGGGTGTGGCATGAAATGAATCCCCCGAATCTACTACCCAAGACTCACAAATATTATCTACAGAAAGAATCAAAGCATCTTGTAACACATCACATGTTACGTTTACTTCCTGATTTTTCTCCTACTGTCCATCTCTTTGTTTCTTTGGAGCTTTGCAATCTTCATTCAAATGTCCTTTCTTCCCACAATTCCAACACTCTATCTTTCCCAGTCTAGATTTGGATCTAAACTTCCTAGAATTCTCATGGTTCCTTGAGACCTTTCCTCTATCCTTTTGTCTTCCCATGTTCTCCATGTTTAACACATTACCTGATGTCTCACCTGTGCTTTTCCATTGCATTTCCTCACTAAGGATAAAACCAACAACATCATCAAATTTTAAAGTGTTTGAACCAGAGACAAATTTACTTACAACCATGATGAAGTCGTTCCATCTTTTTGGCAATGAGCACAATATTGGAAGAGCCCTGACCTCATCATCAAAGTCCACTTTTATAGAACTTAGCTGATTAATAATCATATTAAATTCATTTAAATGATTTGCAATAGACCCACCTTCTGACATAGTCATATTAAATAATCTCTTCATTAGAAATACCTTATTGGACACCGAGGGTTTTTCATACAGTTTAGCCAATGCGTCCATCAACTCCTTCATTTTCTTTTCTTTCGAAATATTGAAAGACACTGATGTTTCCAGGCTCAGCTGTATCGTTCCTAGTTCCTTTCTGTCAAGAACCTCCCATTATTCATCCTTTATGGTTGTCGACTTCTTTGCTATTCCACCCAATGGTAGGAATAGATCCTTCTGATATAAATAATCTTCCATCTACATCTTCCATAAATGCTAGTTTTGGCAGTTAAATTTCTCGACCCTAAATTTTCCATCTTAGTCCATTGCTCCCACTTGAACCAGAAACCCTCTTTTCCTATGAGTTACCTTTCTCTATGATACCAGTTGTTAGAAAAATAGGATCACAGAGCAATAAAATAAGACAAATGCATAAATAAAACATAGAATATACACAATACAATAAAGACATAGTTATATGTGGTTCACCTAGTGTGGGCTACGTCCACCAGAGAAATTCTCAGGTCCTTCCTTTATTATTATCCAGCAAATGAAGGGATACAACCTACAACTCAACCATTGTAACTTCCTCTTCTTTCTCTCACAATATCCTCTCTCAGAATACAATATTCACAATAATACATAGCCACAATACAATTCCCTCATAAAAGAGGGTTGCCTTCTAGGAAAAAAAAACCTAACATAACTTCTACCATCAGATCTGCAACCTTATAATGAACGGTCCAGATATATTATGAAATTAAAATATACATTTACAAGGAATTTTTTCCTTCGGGGATTCACCCCCGAAGCCCCGTCGGGGGCCCACTTTCCCCCAGACCCCCCCAGCCAGGGGGATGAGCCCCCCAGACTCCGCAAGGGGGGAAATCCCCCCCTACAATCCCCCCGCATGAAGGGATGTATAGTATTTCGGGCTCTACAATATTCATGGGGTATAAACACGGCTGAAAACAAAGGCCTACGAAACAGGAAGATAATCAGGCTCCACAACCAACACAATGTAGTTGATTATAAAAAAATTCTAATTTTCATATCATAATTCTCATAGATGGGACCTTAGATCTTACCTCTAGGTAAGATGGTACAATAACTATGGAAAATAATCTTTGACCAAAATTTTCATTGCATTGTATCCCATCAAATCAGAAGAGATTCAAGAAGTCCCACAAGGAAAGTTTTGATCTCCACTAGTTGCCTCTTCCGAGGATTTTCTTTAAGTTTTCCTCTAAATCCCCTTCCCAATACAATTGAATGTGCTCTAATATATATGGAGACAATGTCAAGCCTTTCTTATCCATCATTGAGAAAAGGGTCAAAGAATCCTGCACACACATCACATCAACACAAAAACATTTCTTTGGGTCAAAGGTAGACATCAACAACAAGGTGATTTTCTTCTTGACAATGGATTAATCTCCTAAAAACAAGCAATTTCCTCCATTAAAACCCTAAAAAGAGTGGCCAACAACTACATGCTACCTTCTCTAACCCATTGTTCAACTCAGTAAGTTGAGATTTAAGCCTACTCTAACCCCTCGTTCGACCCTCTTCACGCGTGATCCATTCGCCAGTGATATTTTGTTTTCATTCCTTGAATCCATTGCCAAAATAACGACTTCCTCCCTATTACCAAACCTTCCCAAATCCTGAACACACAATGGTAGACCAAATCAAATCATCCTCCCTGTTATCAAACCCATCCAAATCCCAATGAAGCAATAGTAAGCTAAATCAATGCTTCCTCCTGTTATCAAACCTTCTCAAAGATTTAAAATGAAGAATAGTAAACCAAATTGTCGACCCTTCCCCCCATTGTCAAACTCGCTCAAAGCACAAAAATGGAATAGTAAACCAAATCGGCTCGACCCTTGATAACACGGTTTGGAATTTGAATTTTTTTTAAAATCATTTAATATAATAAGTCAAATAGGAAATAAGAGGAATACAAAAACAAATTGTAATAAGGAAAAAAGAACGTATGAAATTTATTGAGAAGAAGAATAAAAAAATATGGATATTCTTGCAAGGACGGGTATTCTTTTTTCCAAAAAAGTACAAGAGGACAATAATATTATTTTATTAAAAAGTGGGAAAGAAGATTTATTATGAGTACTTTATGTTTTGGTTTTAAAATAGTATTACCATGGTTAAATCTAGATTTCCATCCACCATTCAAAATGGGACAACTCACCATATTTAACTCAACCAATGACAAGTCATCCCTAGGGGATGATTTCATCCTCTGAATTGCGATTGGCTCTTATAAAGTGTATTTTGGTGGTACATTTTTTGTTTTGAGGCCCTTTTTTTACCTCAAAATTCCCCTAATATAAGGAAATCATATATCGATCCCTTACAACCTTTATTTTTATTTAGTCCAGTGCTCCAAATTAAGTCATGAATCTTCTAAATAAAAAAACAATAATACACATAATTTTATCATAAAAATAATAATTGCATCTAATGCATACATAACAACAGTTTTTTAATGCATAATGAAAGAAAAATATAGGCTAAAAATTACGTTTATTATTTCCAAATGTTGCACATGTTGAAATAGAAAAACAATCCACACCAAATACATATTAATATTAGATAAACAGATTTGTCCTTACTGCTTTTGATTTTTGGCATTATCCTTCTTTATACTCAAAACCATATCCATAACTTTCTTTTTGTGCTCTCTTGTTTGTGAATGTTGCTCTAGTCCTTCAATAGTATAACAATCAATTTGACATATTTGACACCACCCAGTGCCTCTTGGTTTCTTCTTCCTTCTGAGTTCTATAGGCTCAATATCATTTATCATTTGACCTCGCGTATCACCAAAATTAAACCAAGATAGTAATGAAAACATGAACATGTAGATACAAATCCCAACAAATAAATAACATAGTATGCTCCAAAAAATAACACACAAATTATTCATAACAAACTTAAATTATTACCATTTGGTGAAATCCACCTTCACCAGGAAATCCTTGCATAGGAACACCAGCACCAAATTTGGCACCTGACTCACCAATCATCATATGATTGGCTAATGGCCCAGATCCACTTGGGGCTAGACCAGAGGAATGAAAAGGCGACATCTTGTTTCCAACACTCATTGGATGTTGTCTAGGCTAGAAGGTATTATGGACTATGCTAGAATGAAATCCAAAAGATTTATTTCTTTGTTCATCAAATCCAAGTGGATTTTGACTAAATTCCTCTATAGGGTGTGAAAGGAAAGAAGGTCCTTCAACTTCAGATACAAAACCTGTTGTTGAGCCACCCATTGGACCACCTGTTGGACCAATATTTTCTCTAATTGATGATGGGCTCATGTAATATTTCCCTAGAATTATTGGTAGAGCCAGAGGATCCACTCTACTATGGCAAAATTCCAACCTGGATCCCATAAAATCATGCCTTATTCTAGCTTCCTCAAGTATCATTCCCATCATATATTTATGGATTTCAGAAGCCTTGATCCATCTCTATTTTTTTATGAAAACATTGATGGCCCTCCACTTCCTAATGGAAATGAGCCAAGTGACTGGTACAGAGGAAATAACTTTGAAATACCACCAACAGGAATTCCTGTTGAACTAAAAGGATATTTAGAGTTGGCATCGGGAAAAAAACCATGGAGACCCATTTCAAGAGGCCTTGGTGTAAGAGTAATTTGATCAAACTTTGATGTGGGTGTTGGATGACTCTTCTGATGGCGTGCTGAAGGAAACAACTCATCAACATTTAGTTGTAAATAACCATCAAATTGTCCAGGCTTATATTTTCTTGAATTCTCCTGAAATTCCTTCCTAGCTGCAACTTGTCTACTATATTCTTGATGCATAGACTAAAATCCACCTTCTTCACCTATTATTGGAGGAAATAAAGGAGTTTGCATTCCTATGAGGAAATGAAAGAGCTTGCATTTATACATATGATGTGATTTTTTTCTATGGAAACTTTTAGTTTATTAACACACCATTGAATTTTATCTAATTTATCTATGGTAGAATTAGTCTCATTGAATCAGATGGAAGTGATTAAGGAATCTCATCTCTATTATTATTTCACCACTAATTATTATAACATTAAGTGGTTAGTGGAGAATGGTTAACACTAAAATTTCCTATTTTATTAGAGGAGTGGGGCACCAAGTGTCTAAGGTTCCAAACTTCCTCAAGCCACCACGACCCTCATTCCATTTTTGGAATTTCAGTCATGCAAAATTTTGGGGAAACTCAACATACAAGCAAGGATTAAAGGGTATTTCTAGGAATTTTATAAGGGATGGAAAATTTGTAATTGAAGGATGGGGTTTCTCTGAATCCCTCGGGGCCATATTTTTTTTTTTCATATCAATATCTAGTAGAAATAGAAAAGCTAAGCTTCATGATATTTGTATGTGAGACACTGTTAAGAACCAAATATCAAAATAACATAACAATAACCTCAGACTAAGTACTCAATGCCTTGAAAAAGATATAATTTTAGATAATAAGCCTCTTTGAGGGGGAAACCTCCTTATACACCACATAAATTTCCAAATACCAGATCATTCCAAATGAAAAGGTCTCCTTGGTATATATAGGAGACTAGGAGGTACAATTACAAGTAATGGACCCAAGCTGACATAAATAAAATAACATTACTAATGTGATATGCCCCAATTAATGGGTAATGTGACACTATTTAGGGCTTAACATGCCCCTCCCCTTCAGACAAGTGTTGTCCACAATTCTTGAGTAATTATGAATGTTTCTGTATAAAAGAATCATCTTCCTAAGTGGAATCTTCAACAGGTAGTTTCCTCCACTTAATGAGATACTCTGAAATGGATCTATTCCTCAACTGGAGAATTCTTGTGTCAATGATAGCTTCAGACTCCAATATGTTTTTTCCTTCCTCGTCAAGTTCTATAAATATAGTTTGAACTGAGATCTTGTCAAATATAACCTTCTTTAAGCATGAAACATGGAAAACTGGGTGTACTCGTGAAGATGCATGCAAATCCAATTTGTATGCCATAGTACCAATCTTTTGCAACACCTTATAAGGGCCATATTACTTTGGTGATAATTTATTATCCTTATTAGATTTCTTGAGGGACATCTATTTGTATGGTTGTAGTATTAAAAATACCCAATCCCCTACTTCAAAAATTCTTTCACTATGATGTTGATATTCTTGTTGTTTCAAGTGATTTTGTGCCATGGTTAGGTTGTCCTTTAAGAGTTGGAGAACTTGTTGTTGATGCTCAATGTGATCTTCCACTACTTGAACCTTAGATTTTTCTTTTAGATAAGA
>JASDQU010102887.1:20401-30860 GCA_032191745.1 Picea mariana | reverse complement strand
TAAGACCTGGGTGTATCTCTTTAAATCTAAAGATGAAGTGTTCAGCAAGTTTAAGGAATTCAAAGCCTTGATAGAGAATCTTTCTGAAAGAAAGATTAAGATACTCAGGTCAGATAATGGAGAATACACCTCAAAAGAGTTTTTGAACTTCTATAGAGATGTTGGGATCAAGAGGGAACTCACTACTCCCTACAATCCCCGACAAAATGGTATAGTTGAACAAAATAACAGAACGATAATGGAAGCTGTGAAGACTATGATCCATGATCAAGATCTTCGTATGTGCTTATGAGCAGAAGCAGTAATGACGATTGTTTATGTGAAAAATTGATTATCCCATAGTCCACTTGGGTTCAAGACCCCGGAAGAGATGTTCACCGGAAAGAAGCCAGAGGTAAGTCATCTCAAAATATTTGGTTGCCCAGTATTTATTCATATACCAAAAGAGAAGAGAAATAAGTTGGAACCTTCAGGAAAGAAGGGAATATTTGTGGGATACTGTGAGGTCTCCAAGGCCTTCGAAATTTATATACCAGGTCGCCGCCACATTGATATCAGCAGGGATGTGACCTTTGATGAAGATGCAGTGCTCAAGAAATCAAGAAGATGCCAGCTTGAAGAAGTATATGAAGAGGAACCCATAATCCCCAGAACTGCAGAGAGGGAGGTTCCCAGAGCCGCAGAACTAGTGAGGGAAGATGTAATTTCCCCTGATGAGGAAATTCCAGAAGATCATGATATAGTGGAATTTCAAGAACCACCTCAGATGAAAATCCTCCATAAAATAAAGCTAGCTTGGGCCAAAGAGCTTATTCAATATGGGGAGAAGTATGGTGTTCCCCAAGGAACCACAAGACAGGTGAAAAGACCAAAGCCATTCTCCAACTATACGGCTTTGATGTGTGACCTCCTAGAGAAGGAGCCTACTAGCTTTGAAGAATCCTTTCAGATGAAAGAATGGGCGGATGCCATGACAGAGGAATACCAATCCATAATCAAGATTGATGTATGGATAATAGTTCCCAGACTGAAGAGTAAAGATGTAGTATCCTTCAAATGGCTCTTCAAAATAAAACATGCTATTGACGAAAGTATTGAAAAATATAAAGCAAGATTCATCTCTCGAGACTTTTCTCAGAAAGAAGGCATTGACTATGAAGAGACATTCGCTCATGTAGCCAAATACACTTCGATCAGACCCATCATAGCCCTTGCAACTAATATGAAGTGGAAGTTACACTAGATGGACGTAAAGACAACCTTTCTAAATGGTGTCATCGAAGAGGAAGTGTATATAGAGTAACCTCAAGGATTTGAAGTTGAAGACAGGAAGTCTCATGTCTGTAAATTGAAGAAAGCCTTATACAGATTGAAGCAAGCTCCCAGAGCTTGGTATGGCCGTATAGACAGTTTCTTGACGAGCTTAGGCTTTAACAAGGGTAAAGTAGATTCTAATCTCTACNATTGCTATATGTGGATGACTTATTCTTAACTGGAGAAGAAAAGCTCATCACCGAATGTAAGAAGAGACTTGCCTCAGAATTTGAAATGAAATACCTTGGCCTAATGTATTATTTCTTAGGTCTTAAGGTATGGAAGAGTCCAAAGAGAATCTTCCTTAACCAAGGGAAGTATGCAGTCAAAATCTTGAAGAGATTCATTATATTGGAATGCAAGCCCATGAATACACCCATGGAAGCGAAACTGAAGCTACTGGTTGACACTTCATCAGAATTGATTGATGCCACCTTGTACAGACAGATTATTGGATCACTGATGTACCTGACAAACACTAGACCAGACATTTGTTTTTCCTTGAACACCTTGAGTCAGTTTCTGGTAGAGCCCATACATGTTCATCTTGTGGTTGCAAAACATGTGATGAGGTACCTTAAGGGTACATTATATTGTGGTCTCAGTTATGACGGAAATCATGATTTCACATTGAGTGGATACACTGATTCAGATTGGGCAGGAAGTGTTGCTGACAGGAAAAGCACTTCTGGATGTTGTTTCAGTTTGGGATCATCCATGATCTCGTGGAAAAGTAGGAAGCAATCCAGCATTGCTCTCAGCACAGCGGAAGAAGAATACATTGCTGTGTGTTCTGCTAGATGCAAAGCTATATGGCTTTGAAAGTTGTTGACTAGTCTATTTGACCTAGATATGGAAGTAACCTCGATCCTATGTGACAACCAAAGTTGCATAAAGATGACAATGAATCGTGTATTTCATGATAAGTTGAAGCAAATAGATATCTGATATCATTAAATCCGTGACATGGTGCAGAGAGGAGCCATAAAGCTCCAGTACATTAGCATGGATGAATAGGTTGTTGATGTGTTGACCAAGCCCCTATCTTGTGTAAAGTTTGAGTACTTCCAAGATAAGCTTGGCATAGTCCGAAAGGACCTTCCTCGAAAGGGGGAGTATTTGTTGTGATGAGATATTCCCTGCTTCTAACCTTATGGTTATGATGTAAAGTAGGATGTATACCTTGCTTCCAACCCTATGGTTGTGACGTAAAGCAAGATGATGTGATATGACTAGTACTATGCTTCTGGCTGTACAGCTGCGATGTAAAGCAAGTCTAGTATCCTGCTTCTGACCCGATGGTTGTGACGTAAAGCAAGATGTGTTCCTTGCTTCCGACCTTATGGTTGTGGCGTAAAGCAAGAAGATGTGATGAGACTAGTACTGAGCTTCCGGCTAGATAGTTGTGACGTAAAGCCAGTCTAGTATCCTGCTTTCAACCTGATGGTTGTGACATAAAGCAGGACGTATACCTTGCTTCCAACCTTATGGTTGTGACATAAAGCAAGATGATGAGATGGGGCTAGCATTGTGCTTCCGACTGGATCGTTGTGACGTGAAGCCAATATAGCATCCTACTTCCGACCTTATGGTTGTGACGTAAAGCAGAACGAGTATCTTGCTTCCATCTTTATTGCTGTGACGTAAAGCAAGACTATGAGATGAGACTAGAACTGTGCTTCTGGCTTGATAGCTGTGATGTAAAACCATTCTAGTATGATGATGATGAGCCAGCCTCGTGCTGTGATGATGATGATGCATTAGTTTTATACTAATCCATATTGATGCAAATGATGATTGCATTCCTTTGAGAATGACGATGCTTGCCAATGAAGAAAACTTTCGATGATTTATAGATATGTCAGTCAGTGCTCCAAGATGATATTAATGATGCTTCCCTCCTGATGTCATTGATGATGCAAACCTCTCTCTCACCTGATGTTGTTGAAGAATACCCTTCTTTTTAAGGGGGAGTGTTGAAATAATGTAACTACAAAGTGTATTCTTATTATTATCTGATATATTATTCATTGGATCAATCCCCATTATGGATTGATCATGTCGGCTATTGTAATAGGACCAAATCCCCTTATGCGGATTGGTCAAATGATAATTATAATAGGCAGAATAAGAAGTCGGCCCCAATAGATATTAAATAGGCCCCAGAATATATTAAAGGTGGTTATAACCACCCAGTTTGAGAAGTTGGCCCTACCAGTGAAGAGACACTTCACACGTGCTAGTCTTGTATAAATAAAGAGGCCAGTGCCTCACTTAGACACAAAACTCACTTGCTCATTTGAGAGACAAGTTTTGGAATTGCAATTGGAGAAGAAAGAGAGAGAGTGGCGCATCTTTTGGAGAGGATCTTCTGTATTAGCTTGAGTTATCTCTTGGCATTGTATTGGCTATCTATAACAAGGAAGTTTTGTTGGGTTTTCTTCCCCTAGAGGGTTTCCCAGGATAAATGTTGTGTCTCTTGTGATTGTGTATTTCTCAATGATCTTGTCTTTATGTTGTTGTTATCTATTGAAATGCAAAGAACTATAATAATGGCATCGACATTAACATTTTTCTTCTAAATTTTCTTATGCAAGGGGTTTAGATAGTGATGAAGAAGAAGTTACTAAGAAAGAAAATAAATATCAGAAAAGAGACAAAGAAAGAAACACATGAATGTTTTTTAAAAGGAAAATCCTCTATTCAAAAGATGATAGTTCCTCATCCAATGAAGATGATGATAGTGACAGTGACTCAAGAAGAGTAATCTTCATGGTGTTAGAGACTCAAGAGGAAACTACTGGAAATAGTGAAGGAGACTATGAAGAAGAAGGATAAGTGAATCTTGAGGATGAATTGATCAGTGCATTAAGTGATCTAAGAATAGAAAGGAAGAAAACAAAGTCTCTTAAAGAAGAGTTAAGTAAATTGAAGGAAGGCTTTCAAAACCCTAGAAAAATTTCTGAAGAGTCCAAGAAGACTATCATAGATCTAAGGATTTAGTTGGAAGAAGCCAAAATGATTGAAGAAACATTCAAGACACAATTGGAAGAAAAGAAGAAAAGAATAGAGAATATGGACGCTGAAATAGTCTCATTAAGAAAGGAACTATAGAAGAAGGACATCCAAGTAAATTTTTGTAGTAGCACCAAAATACTGGATGAAATCATCTGCAATAAAAAAACATACTATGAAAAGTCTGGAATTGGATACAAACAAAATTATACTAATGAGGTTTCAAACTCTACGATGATAGGAAATGAAGCATAGCAAATAAGTTATGCAGATACTATCAAGGGTTCCATCAAGAAAGAAGAATGCAAGCCTCGGGAGGACATACAAAAACCAAAAATAAACAAGAATCAAGAAGAAGATCATGCATTCATAGGAAGATGGAATAAACAACAAACAATGAAGAAGACCAAGAAGAAGATGATTTCAAAAGAACAACACCAACAATAAGACCACCCACACCAACGTACCAAAATATTTTTCGTGGCTTGTGTTATTCTTGCAATAATTGTGGGCATAAAGCCATAATTTGTAGATCCAATGCAAAGGGTAGAAACACATGGAACAAAAGTAGCTATGAAAATCCCAAGAATCGTTATGAAGGAAATTATCCTAGAAATCCTCATGAGGCGTTTGACATAAATTATAACATTTTTGGTGCTCTGGGTTATGAAATTGAATTCTACAAATCTAACAATTTTGGACAGATTGCCAGAATTTGCATAAGTGATTTGATAGTTTCTTCAAGGGAAAATTCCTTTCAATCATATAGGATAAAAATAGAGAACTTTGAAAATGAAGCAAGAATATTTGAAGATTTAGGAGTGCGAGCTTTCCTTACAAGCCCAAAATAGAAGAAGCCATTGGTATATTGACAGTGGATGCTCAAAGCATATGGCTAGAGACAAAAAAATATTTGTAACATTAAAGAAAGAAAAAGAGGGGCCTGTCATGTTTGACAATGATAACTCAACCAAAATTATAGTAAAAGGAACATTCATTCTGGAAAAAAAAGATGTTGTGGAAGAAAATTGCCCACTTGTTGAAAATATGAAGCATAATTTTCTAAGTGTGAGCCAAATGTGTGATCAAGGACACACACTTATATTCAATTCAAAATAATGTGAAATAAGTAAAGAAGGATCAGGCGAACTAGTGGCAACAATGACAAGGAATCCAAACAGTATATACATCTTGAATGAGATCAAAGAAGAAATGTGTTGTTTGGGAAAAGAATATGAAAGTTGGATTCAACATGGGAGAATGGGCCATATACACTTTGATAATCTTGTCAAGATTAGTAAGAAGCAACTTGTAAGAGAAATTCCATAAATTACAAAGACAACGGAAACTATGTGCAAGCACTGTCAGCATGGAAAACAAAGAAAAGTTGAATTCAAGACAACTAAATACTCTATGACAAAACCATTGGAGATTGTACACACTATTTTATGTGGGCCCACAAAAAAAAACAGGATTGGATGGTGAACAATACTTCATGATACTCATTGATGACTACATCGAAATGACCTAGGTTTGCTTCCTCAAGAAAAAGTCAGAAGCTTTCAAATGTTTCAGGGTATTCAAGGAACTGGTTAAAAATGAAACTGAGTTGAAAATCAAATGCTTAAGATTGGATAATGAAGGTGATTTTACTTCAAATGAATTTAGGGATTTTTGTGAAGAACATGGATTAAAAAGACAATTCTCAATAAATATAACATCTCGGCAAAATGGAGTTGTTGAAAGGAAAAGCAAGGGTAATGGGCCCACCACGATTCCACCAAATTCTTAAATATTCTAACATTGATGTGTCTGGGAGCCTACAAAAATTTTCAATTATGTTATAAGATATCACGATTCTTTCTATAGAACTAAACAAAATGCATCATATTCAATTCAAAATATCATATATTACCTTCTAGGGCTAGGTGGTGTCTTCCCTTCATTTCTCAATGCACTCTCTTGTGCATACTCTTGTATATTATTTCATTCCCTCTCGAGAATGGCCATAGGACGATCATACTTAGGGTTATTTTTCAGTTGAACCCTATACTTATCTCTGACATATTTCAAATATGTATCGGCCCTCGAGGTGATTTCAGACTTGTTGAATAAATCACCAAACAGACCGACCATATGGTCTATAAGATTCTTTTTCAAATCTTTATTCTCGCCATTCTTCCGTGTGCGAAAGGTGGGCCTAAAGATATCTAGATCTTTGTCATGTAAGGTCCTGTAAAAAATATTGTTTCTTGAAAAACGATATAATAATTAGATTAAAATAATATGAAATATTTAGGTTTCAATAAAATGGTAGGAACTATTTAACATATTCAAAAATACCTGAGATTTGTTTTATCTTCAAGGGAACTAAGTTTTCATCCACCAAATAGATGATGGAGATTGTTCCCAAGATTTGAACATGTGTTTTCTCGGGATAATAATGATCTGGCTACATAGAACCAATATCCTCATGAGATTTTCCCTGTAGACCCTCACGTGCACGATCTAGCGTGTGCGGTGGGGGCGTCTCATGGGCCCCAGGAGTTTCAGTCTTCTGAGCCACAGATGAAGAGACAAATATCCTTGTAGGTATGTGGCTTGTGCTAGGACACTGTGGGGTTTGTGCATCACTCCCACCAGTAGTGTCCCCATGACCAGGTTGTCCTGTCGGATCAAAATTTCCTATAGAAATAAAATGTTAGAGTATTGCCTCATATAACGGTATCAGTCAAAATTTGATAAATCAATATATGTCAGAAATAGTCCTTTTTTTTTAAATTGTTCTTACCCCAAATTGTTCTACATATTTCCTTGATATTTTCATCCTTTGTTTTCCCTCCTCTGTAAGTGGCTTATACCTATCCAATTCAATGTATTCCCTATATTCCTTTCTCAAGGACTTTCAAATTGTTTCCATCAGGTTGATTAAATCATAAATTTCATTCCACACATCATCATTATCTAATGGTGTGCTCGTCTACATCAACAAATAAACATGTTAATTCAATTATTGTAAGCAAGAATTGATATGAAAATCACTATTATACCTACCGAGAGCTAGCCAATGCCTTCCCATGATCACCCTACCACATTATAAAATGCATGACAATTTAGATTGTTAGAAAATAATCTAAGAAGCATGAGCTATTAAAATGTATGATAAATATATAAAAAGGAAAATATTAATTATAGGTTTTGTATATTGGTAGAACATATTTACCCCCATAATAGTAGTTCTTCCATCAATTCGATTCAAATCATAATTGATCAACAACTCTTCCCCTGCAACTATTGTTTTCACTGCACATACAAATATTTGATTTCCTTCAAGCCCCTCAAATATACAATTGGGTTGATTTATTGTTGTCCCAGGTCTTGTACTATTAATAAGACATACAATATTCCTTGATGCCTTTGGCCTTCCATCAATATACACTATCACTCCTTTATTGTGATTGTTGTCTTTTAACTGTATATAATTTGCAGTGAATTCATATCTTCACATACTTGGCATATATCGGGCCAACCTCAACCAATATCCATAGTTGTAGAATGGTTCGACATACTCCATCAAATCAACAAGTCCTCCATATTTCACCTTTATGCCATCCATGGAGAATATACCCAGACCATGTATGGACGACGAAGCAATGTGATAAATCCTCATTGACATAGAAGTCAGTTTCCAACTAAAGAAGTTTATTGGGTACCCATTGTCTCACTAGATTTTTGTACCTCAAAGCAACCTTGATGTCACCTATGCTCTCATCATCATAAGAACATGAACCTCCTTCAACAAGAAAGAATTGCATGCGCATATGGAATTTTATTCTGACCTTTTTCACCTCTAGTTGATCTCGACCTTTTATATGTATTGGAAGTAACACTTTCCCTTCTCCTTCCACAAATTTCCTCGCTCGAGGATGATAGGTCTGATATGTACCTATTCGATTGTACCTACACTCCATCGAATGAGAAAACATAGTTAGTGAAGATATGATTGAATTTATCCTTATTGTCGAAATTTTTTGTTGAATTTTGACCCCATATGTAGTACTAAACTAACCAAGTATGATGTTTTAGTAACCTTTTAGAAGAAGAGTAAGTTTTATTAGTTTGGAATAGCCAAAAAATATATATATGTCTACAACCTAATTTAATAGCTACTTCTAATCCTAAAGTCAAAGCTTCAAATTCAACTATATTATCTGTACAAGGAAAGTTTAGACAATAACAAAAATGGTGTAATTTTCCTAATGGATGTTGAAATAATGCAATTGAAAAGTGTATTCTTATTATTATTGATATATTATTCATAGTATCAATCCCCATTGTGGATTGATCATGTCGGTTATTGTAATAGGACCAAATCCCCTTTTGCAGATTGGTCAAAAGACAATTGTAATAGGCAGAATAAGAATTCGGTCCCAGTAGATATTAAAGAAGCCTAGAAATATAATAAAGGTGGGTTTACCCACCCAATTTGAGAAGTCGGCCTTTCCAGTGAAGAGACACTTCACAGGTGCCAAAATTGTATAAATAAAGAGGCCAGTGCCTCACTTAAAGAAAAACAACTCACTTGCTCATTTGAGAGACAAGTTCAGGTCTGTTGCTGGAGAAGAAGGAGAGAGAGGGAGTGGTGCATATCTGGGAGAGGACTTTCTGTATTAGTTTAAGAGATCCCTTGGCATTGTATTGGCTATCTATATTAAGGAATTTTTGCTGGGGTTTCTTCCCCTAGAGGGTTTCCCAAGATAAATGTTGTGTCTCCAGTGATTGTGTATTTCTTAGTGATCTTGGATTATGCTATTGTTATCTAATGAAATGAAAACATCTATAATAATGGCTTAAACATTAACATGGTATCAAAGCCAAGATGAAGGAAGCATCTTCCAAAAGTGAAAAACGTCACTGTTACCATACATGAAAATTAGGGATTTTTTATGGTGAAGCTTTTCAGCACCAAAACCATCTAGAAAAGTGCGCCCACCTCTAAGGATTAGTTTGGCACCTTCAGTGCACCTTTTCAATGTCTAGATCTCTCGAAAAGTGAAACCCTAGTTTCACAAAGTACCAAAAAACCAGAGTACCAGAAGTACCAAAAGTACCAGAAAACCAGAAGTACCAAAAGTACCAGAAAACCAGAAGCACCAGTCTAGAAATCCACAGATCAAGTTTGAGGGGATAAAAGTTGGATTTTCAGAAATGTGTCTGCACCAGCTAACTCACCTCAGCTCAATGCATCTATCCCCTGGATCAGAATTTCAAAATTTGAAGTTTGAAAAAATAGGATTTCCTCATAAAACTCTAAGTTGTAGTTGCAGTTGCAGCCGTAGAACCAGTTGCAATCACCCTTGAAGTTTTCTTAAGAGTTGGTAATGATTACCGCTACTACCAGATGGAGCCACTACCTCCAAATTCCATCAGAGGTATGTACTCACATATGTTTAATGGTTAAACCCTAAAGAGTATTTGCAGGAGAAGGGATCTCTTGCCATAGATCCAGAAGGATCTCAAGATCCAACACATTCAGAGGAATGATGCAACCCAGGTGTGATTATCCTGATATGCATCTATTTGTCATGACATTATCTTGATCAGTGTTGCATGTTGAAGCTATGATCAAATTATTAGAAGGATTAAAAGCTGATCATAGAACTTATCCTCTAACCTAACCTTCTGTCAAGATAACATATTGTCTCAGTATAGAAGACAGGTTGAAGAAAGCACTCATCACTTGAGTGAAGGAGACCTGGAAGAAAAGCAAGCACTCATTCTTGAGAAGAAGGCTCCAAGTTTGATTAATCAAGATTAATAAGATTCAAAGGTACACATGACAAGTTGATGACTATAGTTGAGATAACAGTCATCGTAAAGTATTATACTTGATAGCATGTGAGCATATAGAGGTAAATACTTTGCCTGATACAACTAACACCTCCTCTAGGAGAAACCTCATGTGTTATTTCCAGGTTGCCATGGAAGAATTCTTCGTCACAACACTATGAGAGTGTTGCCCTCATTTCGTATTGTATTCCTTACCTTTAATCTTTGCTTCAGATAAATTATAAGTGATAGCTCTAAAAGAGCTACTGTGATGATTGTTCATGCTATTGCTTTATATTAT
>JASDQU010102887.1:8739-20301 GCA_032191745.1 Picea mariana | reverse complement strand
AAGCAAGACGTGTATCTTGCTTCTAACCCAGTTATCAGACATAAAGAAAGATGAGATGTGTTCCTTTCTTCTGACCCAGTTGTCAGATGTAAAGCAAGATGAGATGTGTTCCTTGCTTCTGACCTAGTTGTCAGACGTAAAGCAAGATGATATGTGTTCCTTGCTTCTGACCTAGTTATTAGACGTAAAGCAAGATGAGATGTTCCTTTCTTCTGACCTAGTTGTTAGATGTAAAGCAAGATGAGATGTTCCTTTCTTCTGACCTAGTTGTCAGACGTAAAGCAAGATGAGATGTTCCTTGCTTATGACCTAGTTGTCAGACGTAAAGCAAGATGAGATGTTCCTTGCTTCTGACCTAGTTTCCAGACGTAAAGCAAGATGATATGATGTGACTAGCACTGAGCTTCCGACTGGATAGCTATGACGTAAAGCCAGTCTAGTATCCTACTTCTGACCGGATGGTTCTGACGTAAAGCAGGACGATTATCTTGCTTCCATCTTGAGTGTTGTGACGTAAAGCAAGACGATGAGATGAGATTAGTACTGTGCTTCCAGCTTGATAGATGTGACGTAAAGATAGTCTAGTATCTTGCTTCCAGCCTGAGTGCTGAGACATAAAGCAAGACATTAAGATTAGACAAGTATTGAGCTTCCATCTTGACAGTTGTGACGTAAATCCAGTCTTGTATTATGATGATATAGCCTTGTGCTGTGATGACGATGATGATGTACCAACTTTTATACTAATACATATTGATGCAGATGATGATGGCATTCCTTTGAGAATGACGATGCTACCAATGAAGAAAACTTCTGATGATTTATAGATACGCCAGTCAATGTTCCAAGATGATATTGATGATGTTGTCCTCTCACCCACCTGATGTTGTTGATGATGTTGTCCTCTCTCTCTCGCATGATGCTACTGAAGAATACCCTTCGTGTTAAGGGGGGGTGTTGAAATAATGTAACTGCAAAGTGTATTCTTATTATTATTGATATATTATTCATAGGATCAATCCCCATTGTGGATTGATCATGTCGGTTATTGTAATAAGACCAAATCCCCTTTTGTGGATTGGTCAAAAGACAATTGTAATAGGAGGAATAAGAAGTCGGCCCCAACAGATATTAAAGAAGTCCAGAAATATAATAAAGGTGGGTTTACCCACCCAGTTTGAGAAGTCAGCCCTGCCAGTGAAGAGACACTTCACACGTGCCAAACTTGTATAAATAAAGAGGCCAGCGCCTCACTTAAAAAAAAAAAACTCACTTGCTCATTTGAGAGACAAGTTCAGATCTGTTGTTGGAGAAGAAGGAGAGAGAGAGAGGCGCATATATGGGAGAGGACTTTCTGTATTAGTTTAAGAGATCCCCTGGCATTGTATTGGCTATCTATATTAAGGAAGTTTTGTTGGGTTTTCTTCCCCTAGAGGGTTTCCCAGGATAAATGTTGTCTCTCTTGTGATTATGTATTTCTTAGTGATCTTGGATTATGCTATTGTTATCTAATGAAATGCAAACATCTATAATAATGTCTTAAACATTAACAATGGAAACCAAATCCTTCACCTGAATAGGAATCATCAAAATGCATGTGCCAAGCATGATCATAATAATCACATGTGAACATTGGGCTTGACATGATTCACACTTTTTTCTTTGGTGAATATGGAATAAGTGTCGAAATAGGACTTATATGGGGCTTGTGAGTTGCACCCGTAAGTAAGTATATGAGTTGGTAATCTCCATTGGTGGTTCTTGAAAGGAAAAATTAATATTTGAGAAGGCCTATTTGGTTGTATTGAAGATCATGATCTTGGTTTTACCAATATTGACTATAAATTGTTGATGATCATAGAATTAGGCCAAAGAATTAAGTTGGATTTGTATGCCCTCTAGAGTTGAGGTCAACAATACCACATCATTTTGAGGTAAAAGGTCTGAAACCAAGATCCAATGAAGTAGGAAACTTTCATTGCCTCAAGTAAAATCACCAATGAATTGGTTCAAGCTTATCAATTGTAGATGCTGAAGAGGGTTAGGGAGAGAGGATGCCCCTATTTGACACCAAAAATGATCCCAATATTTTGAGAAATCCCATACGATGTTTAGAAAAAATCCACCACCATCTTAGAAATTTTCATCACGACATAAATAAGGAAGTAAGGTGCATTCAGGGCACAAATCTATTAAATGAATAAGTGTCTAGGAATATTGTCAAACACCTTCCAAAATTCAAAGAAGAAAGAATAGACCTTCGAGGATCTCTATCTAGCCTTCTCAATAATAACATATAGGGTGCATATGTGATTGATGGTCTGTAGTCCCTATTGAAACAGACATAGCCTATAGTTTTGAAACCATTCCTCTTAAATTTGTTAGATAGGTAAATATCAATAGTTGTTGTAGATAATTTAGTGAACGAATGATTAACCATGATTGTCATGTACTTATTGGGATCTAGAGCATCGCCTAATTTGTGAATGGGGTGAAAGAGATGGCAGAACAAGAAAGGGGAAGAACTAAACAAACAACCTCATTTAAAAGGATATAAAATAGTGATTTAAGGGTACTATTCCATATTTGATAAATTATGGTTGACGAATCTCAATATCAATGTCTTTACCAGTGAAAAGTTATGGTAGTTTCCCCAAATAACACTAGGAGTGAAAAAATGATGAGTGGAAGGGAGATAGGAGACATGAATGGGGAAATGACTTGGAATTTGATAGAGATAGAAGGCATGGGTGCATCATGTGTGGGGGTCAATATTGGATGGTTGTTGTTTATGAGGAAGGAGGGTATTCCTTGAGTGGTTGTATCTAACTCTGGATGATGGACTAGGTCATATTTAAGATTTTTATGCATAACATTACCATCCTTATCATAACATTTCTTCATTGGGCATAGACTAGGAGGGTGGGTGAATCTTGGTGTGTGTAGGTATGGGGAAAGGAGTCCTGGGATGTATACCATTTTGTTTAATCTTGAAAACCTATTTATGCATGTTAAAATTTTCTTTGCATCAGTAATTCAAGAATGCTAAATGGGCATGAAAGTTTGTTTAAAGGAAAAAAATGAATTTAAGAAATATACATAAGGAATTTGTGTTACCAGAAATGGTATTGTAGGGTACCATTTCTCCAAGAAATGGGAACTTGATAGAAACACAGTTTCTTGGGCGTTTATTTGCCCATGGTGGAATTTATGAAAAACAACTCTAAAAGTTTCCAAAAAAGACAAAGAAATTGACAAAAAACACCTAAATATCATAATGTAAATGTAATATGATTTATGGTGGATCACTTTTGAGTCTTGAATAATTTCTTATCTGCATAATGGGGGGTGGGTAATATACCCCAAAACCCTCTAGCATGTTTCTCCTTCTGTTGTCATTTCTATTTATTTTCTCACCTCTTGCTTTTGTTAACATAATAGGGAATGATAGGGTAAATTAGAATTACTATCTTATTCTTCAATGTTCTATTCTCTCAAATACAAACTCGGAATGTATATTTTTTCTTGACTTACTTGGTAAGGTTTTGTATATATGTATTGTAGTAGTAATGTTGCTTTCCAATCACTGAATGGTGTTACAAACTTTTGAGTAGAAAATGATAATTTGGCTCTCTGTAATGGAACTTGTATTGTGAGCATATGTTGAATCGAAGCTACTTAAATCATGCATGCGGATGCAAAAAATATATATTGACCAGTTCAATATGCTATATGAGGACTTCCACATCACCTTGCTACCACTACTACCTGAAGAGGTTAGTGGGGGAAATATAAATGTTGTTGACTTTCTAACATGACATTATTGTATGGTGGAATGCTTTGAGCCTTTTTAAATATTTTATAGTTCTTTGACCTTTCGATTAGACAGAGTGTGCATAAAAACATTCAACAAGTTTTGTTTTGCAGGTCTGTGGAGTTGAATCCTTGAAGCATTTTTCTTCTAATCTTCTCATTCCTTACAAATCAACTTTAGCTAAAAAAATTCCAAAGGTAAAAGTAAATGAGTTGAAACATAGAGTATCCACTTTGAGGCTGCAGTTAAAAGAAGTTGAGTCTGAGATAGACAAATTGAGAAAAATGAAAAAAAATATGTATGATGATTCAGTTTCCTAGGCATCTATTGTACTTTTTAGTGTGTCAATTTAATTATTTTCGTGTCCTACTGACTCTAAAAAAATCGTGTATATATCATAGATATTCATTGCAGAGTCAAGACTAAGTTCTATCATTGTATCTAAAAGGGGAAGGTTTAGGACTTGGTTTGGTTTAGAGTTTGTATCTTCTCTTAAGGGTAAAAAAAATCAATTATGAGAGAAGAGAAGCCACAAAGATTAATTGATGATGAGTTCAAAGTCAATATAATTTAGATTACAATTCTCAATTGAAAGTTCTTGGAACATGAAGTGTATTGCATTCAAATTGATCAATGTAACAAAGAAATGTACCATCCACCATTCATCATCATCCATGAAACAAATGCTAACTTGAATCAATGAAATTGCATAAGAAAAAAAGTGTGTTCTTATCAAACCACAAGTTGGTTTACACAATTCCAACATATACCACAGGGAAAACACAACAACCAATGAAAGAGAGAAGTTTTCTTAGTTATGTGGGGAAGTTGTGCAACATGTATTCACCATAGACCATTCCCATTCAAGTGTCAAAACTAGGTGTCGAGTGCTGCAAAAGATTATATCCATACTGTGCAATGGAACATAAAACAAAGGCATACCAACAATGATGTATTATACCATTCAAACAGTTAGTATTGTGCCAAAAACCCATAAATGGTAATGTTTTAACAAGGATAGGAATCAATTGCATACTGATACCCAAACACAAATCTATTCTCTATAGTTTCAAACAGTGAATTAAAACCCTCTGGACAATTAATAACAAGGTGAATTTTTGTTGTTTAGGAGGGATCATTGGATCTTCTAATACATCATTTTATCACTTAAGAAAATTTAGAGAAAGAACACCTCACAATGTTTGCAAATAAAGGGGTTATACTACCATTAAGACACAATTTAATCTCTTCAGTCCTACACAGTAAGTTCGGCCCTTAGAAAGTTGTAATAAAATAGTGACATTTTGCTCCTTTGATGAGGTCATTGAACCTATTTTCAAGATCATATTATTCTAATGATTTGTCTAGGGAATAGATACTTCAAACGTTGCAAAAACAAGTGAAGAAAACCAATCAAATTGGCATGTGATGAAACCCTAGCTCCAAGTAGAAGCTTGGCTCTTCATTTCAACTCTCCTCTAAGTGATGTTTAGGAAATTATTATGAATATTAATGAAAATTTGTCTAGTACTCACCATTCTATCTCCTTCCCTTAGGTATGTATGATATCCATGTTGCTTTAGTTTGAATAAAATATTGTGCGGGTCTTTATATCCTTTCCCTCGCGGGTATCTATCTCAGCCTTCCCCTCGATTTCGTCCACAATATTGATCTTCTTACCCTCTGTGACCTCCATGTAGTGATGTATCTCCTCCTCGCGTAGTGGTTTTGGATGACCTCTATTTCATGTGCAATGGTCTTGTGGATTAACACTAAAATGTTGTCCTTACCCTATGTTCCCGCCGTGTCGTGATGTATCTCCTCCTCACAGAGTGGTTTCATCTGACCTTTGCTTCATGTGCACTGGTCTCATGCCAGATTAACACTAAAATGTTGTTTTACATTTTCATATGGGAATTATGTTACATATATTATATATGTAACATATAATATATGTTACATATAATAATATATGTAATATATATAATATAATATATATATTATATATTACATATATAATATGTGTAATATAAAATATACGTCACATATAATAATATGTAATAGTGTGTAGCAGAAGACCCTAATGGATCCCGTCTTCAGAGGCCAGTGAAGAATGTGTTACCAAAACATTTTTTAATGGCACTCAGAGAATTTATGTTTCAATAGTCGAGAGGGACAATGCAAAATCTTACCGATATAAAAAAAATGAAGAAAATGATTTTGTATGCCTATTAAATAAGAGTCCATGGACTTATAAAGAGTCCCAAATCATCGATGAACTAGGGTCCTTTGGCATGAGCTACCATAGTGTCATATCCACAATGACTAATTCTGTAATGAAAAAAATTGTCACATGGGTCAATCATACATTATATTCTTTAGGAAAGATCCATAAGATTTGGAGATCCAAGCTTGGAGGTTTTTTTTCTTTATAATCCATAATCCATAGAGTCAACATATAAATATGTGTGTTGAGTGATATTTTTCATCCTCCTTTAATGAGGAGAGATCCAACTTCAAAATTGACATGGAGGAAACCTTCTTAATGTAAAAGGATGACCTTGAGGGTTTACATTTACCTCGGCACAGGGGATTCTTAAAGGGGGTGACCTTCCCATGGGATCAGGAGGATCCTTTAAGGTAGAGGCATGTTGAGCACTAAACACAAGGGAGACAACCTTCCCCTTTAGAGAATTTCCTCACTTGCACCAACAAGGGTCATGCAATCCTCTATCACTATTACAACATATGCATCCCGACATTTAGGGATATACCTAAATATTGGTAACTCTTTTAGTTTTTTGGTAAAAAATAATATTTGTATTAAAACACGCCCCCCTATCTATATATATTAGGAATATTCTTATGAATCTTATTAATAAACCAAAATGTACAAAAAATATTATAAAACAAGGTGTGAGACGAGATGCGTAGAAAACACAATAATCAAATATTTAAGCATGCCTTCCTAGGTTAGATCTACATTTATTTTCTACATAAACATGATACCAACACTAAGACCAATATTAAAAGAGAATTTTGCAAACCAAGTCATGTCAAATCGACAAGAATATAACGTTGTAATATGGCCAACTACCTTGCAACCTTAGGCACCAACCCATTACAACATGAAGGCAAGTTAGAGTCCAAATTAATGTCCATGTTAGTCTTTTGTAACATAGAATGCTAAAAAGTAACCAATTGTGTTTGTCCTCATTGCTCCATGAGGATATTATTAAGATTGTTTTGTGTTATATAACCATGTCCATGTTTACATTTGAATATTGTGTGTCCCATTAAATGCTCATTGAATAGGCATTTACAAACTATAAAAATTAACTTCTCAAATTTGGATGCTAATTTTGGATGTTCACACATCCATCAACGTGTCATATCAACTTTCAATGCTTGGGCATTAATTTGAATTTGGAATTTGGATGCCAAGGAACCCAATGACAAGGTGTATTAGAATCCAATATTTGGACACCATCATGGGCACTAAACATGCTCAATATGGATGTTAATAAGTGATCATGATAGTGTCCTTATAAAATATATTAGTAGCTCATTGACGATGATGATTTCGATGATGACGAGGATTGCGAAAATCACAATGGAGACGATGATGATGACCATGGTGATGATGATGATGATAACAATGATGACGATGGAGATGATGGAAATTACTATGATGACAATGACAATGATGATGATGATCACAATGATGATGAGGAGGAGGATGACAATGTTGATTATGATCATGATCATGACAATGGAAATGGCAATGATGATGACAATGACAACGACAATGATATTGATGATGACTATCATGATGATGAGGAGGACTAGTAAGATGACGACAATGTTGAATATGGTTATGAAAATGAAAAATGATGACAATGATGATGAAAACGAATACATAGTGGTGATCCATGACAATGTCAATGATGTTGACAAATACAATGACGATGATGATGATGATGATGATGATGCGATGACAACTGCGATGATGATGACCATGACAATGATGATGATGATGACGACGACCGCGATGATGATGATAATGATGACTGTGATGATGATGATGATATTAATGATGACGAAGACGACGACGACGATGATGATGATGATTCTGATGATGATGATGATGACGACGATGGTGATGATGATGACGATCATGATGATTACAATGGCGATGATGATGAAAATGGTGATAATAACGATGACAATGATGATGACGATGGTGATGATGATGACAATGATGATTACAATGGCGATGATGATGAAAATGGTGATGATAACAATGATGATGATGATGATGATGATGATGATGATGAAAATGACAATGTTGATGATGAGGACAAAGAAAATGATGATGATGATGATGACAACTGTGATGATGGTCATGATATTGATGGTGTTGATGATGATGATGATGATGATGATGATGACTGCAATGATGATGATGATGATGATGACTGCAATGATGATGATGATGACAATGAAAATGACAATGTTGATTATGGTGATGAAAATGACAATGAGGACGACGATGATGATGACAACACCATGACGACAATCATGATAGTGATGAAGATGACGATGATGAGGAGGAGGATGATGAAAATGTTGATTATGATGATGAAAATCATGATGACGATGATGGTGATTAACCCATATAAATAAATACTTTAAAGAGAATAAATCATATAAAAGATATAATCACATAACTCATACATTTCATCATTTCTGCAATATCATTGATCATATTCTTCTTCATCCAAGTCTACATTTGTATCATTTGGTTCAGAATCAACATTGAAATGATTGGCCATATCAACATCATCATCATCAAAGTCATTTTTGATAATATCATTGTCAATATGATCGTCGAGAACATTGTCATCTACATCTGGCTCAACTTCTTCGACTTATTCATTTGATAATATATATACCTCATTCTCCTATGCATATTCTTCTGGTACATTATAATTTACAGGCCTTCTTCTTGGATCATATATGACAACGTATGACCAACCTACTTTACCTAGAACCTCTGAATAAAAGACTTGCTCACATTGGCTTGGAAGAACATAAGTTTATGTACCCAGCTCAAATGTCCTTGTATTAACCATGGTAAATCCATTGGCATGCTCAATAACATTCCTATCTAGATCACATTCATTCATCCGTAACGTGTACCATTTAACCTTGAACATAAATAACTTGAAGGATTTAAAGTCACACTCGATTATATCATCCAAATACCCATAGTATATATTTTCCGATATTGTTGGATTCGTGTGACTTATTTAGGAAAGATTAGTGATATGAAAGATTGCAGTTATCCTATAATCAAAGGTTTTCTTCTTGTCATCCAAATTTTTGATGCGAAATTTACGACCATTGGACCACATAACCTTGTGGTGTGTCAAATGCAATATGCTCGACACGTAAAAAATACATTATCAATCAATAAACATATTTATACTTAGGAAATATTTATAAAAAAACACACCACATAGATCAATATATTGGAAAAAAATTAAAACATGATGTGGGTGAATAATATGCTTTCTTGTTTATCTTTTAAACCACATGCTAAATCAATTTCCCTATAATATTGGTATCTTGATTACAATGAATTTTTTTAAGAAAAGTAGCCACCCCTTCCCATGATAACCTACCATTACATTGTATACATCTATCTATCCATACCTTCATCCAATCAAGATTGTTTATGATGTATAAATGTAGTGCATCCCACTCTCGACCAACTGTATGAAAAAAGAATAAAAATTACTAATTAGAATAAATATTAATAATTGATCATGGAAGCTAAATAAAATATAAATAAGTACAATATAGAAATAAATCAATATTAATGCAATGTATAATAGATATATACCATCTAATTACCTTTCACTTTCCTCATTATACCTTTCCCGACCAGGACCTCCCCTTCAAATTTGTTAATGGAATTGACATCGCAAATTTGAGGCACCTTCATGATTTTTACTGCTAATTTAGGAAGATACTGACTAACATACACCAAAGATTGATATACCATGTATCCCTCCACCATAGATCCTTCAGGACGTGCTCTTTTTCTAACGAAATCCTTCAATGACTTCAAGTGCCTCTCCACCATCCACATTAACCTTATGTGTACAGGTCCATACATTTCAATCTACTCAATTTGGTGTATAAGGTAGTATTCTTGTGCATTGAAAAATGTCGGAGGTAGATACTTTTGCATTTCACACATTAGCCCAGGAATTTCTCTCCTCCAATATTTTATATCTTCATTATGGATTTATTTAGATGACAACCACCTACACATGATACAACAAATAAAATCAGAGGTTTCAACAACAACGTATATACATTGAAAGTAAAACAAATTTTGACAAGTTGAGAAACAACGATTTTGCATATAAATCATTAATATTTACCTCATGTATTTTCCAATATCATATATAACTTGTTTTACATTGTTGTCAAACCTGTCAGGGAGAGATAGAGGTAGAACATATTGTAACAACAAAGGGATCATTAATTTTTAGGAAAAGAAAACCATATTATAATACTAAGAAGTCATATACTTACCAATATATAAATCTACCAAAATAATTACCTTGATGAAGGTATGTCAGTCATGAGTTTTCACCCCACCAAATTCACCTTTCTTCGTTAAGATATTCTTTATGTTTGAATAAAATCTCATGGGAAATTTAATTTTTCAAATGATCTCTTTTACAACATTGCTTTCTTTCCCTGTAAATAACCATGGAAGACTATTTCAATGTCCATTTCTACTTGAATAAATCATATTTTGCATTGCATGATTGGATTCATGAATGTTAGTACGAATTTTGACAATTTTTTCTGTCACTCCTTCCATATACGATTCTCCTCAACTTTTATGTTACATTCTTCCCGATATGCATTGTATAAAACAAATGAGATATTTGTAGGTTCTCATAGTAGGTAAACCTATTGAATTATATAGGGTAAATTTTCATTCCTCGTGGAAGCCCATTAATGCCTTGACGACATTTATGAAAAATAATTAATGAGATTACAACAATAATTGTTAGATAAAATAAAAAAAATTCAATACAAAATAAAATTGTAAAACATTAATATATATGACACATAGACTAAATGCTTACCTTGACTGTTTCTATTATATTTCAACTTCCATAGATGAGGTGTCATTCTTCATGGTTTTATTCTAGTCTCTTCTTTCAAATTGAAAATATGTTTTTATGTAGTTCGATACCTATGGTTATTGGGGAGGAAGTTCCTATACTCATAAAACACCTCCTTTACTAGGCTTCTTGAATGACACAATTTCATTCTAAGACCACAAACTGGACATGCAAATTTACCCTTTGTTTGAAGACCTACAAGATATAGATTAATGTCAGTATTATTTATACAACAAGGAATTGATATTTAAGAAGCATGCATTATATTTTCATAAAATTGTATACTATTAAAGTGCAACAATATGTTACATACCACAAAAATGTGTTAGCCTTGGGGAATCATGAATTTTCCATGTAAGTATTCCATGGAATTGATTTTTTTTTCCCTATTGGTCTAGATATGTCATTCATAGTTATGCAAACCCATAACTTTAGTAGCTCATCGACAAGAGGATTAATATATACATTCCTATATTTGAATAAGATATTACCTAATTGGGTGAAGGTACACATAATTACTACCTTGTATATATA
>JASDQU010102886.1:207763-218947 GCA_032191745.1 Picea mariana | reverse complement strand
TCTCCCTTAGTTTGAGTTCAAAGCTTTTGGTGAACGGTTCATATAGTAGCCACTCACTTTCTGTTGCATATGATACGGTGATGTAATCCATACACCAGAATTTAAATTCGATTAATAAAACCACACATGAAAATCGCTGAGATTAGGAAATCCACAGAACTGTGCAGAGGGACATCTGTAAGGGTCTGGAACAATTTCGAACAGTCTTTAGACAATTGATAAAATCCCCTAGAGTGCCTCTAATCTGCTGGCTGGCTGCAAGCGCCTAAAGCTCGCACAGTTCGACCCAACTGTGGAGTAACGCTTTGGGAAAAAGTTCGATTCTTTTAAACCAATTAATTTAATCAGTCGAAGAGAAAAACTCAACAATATTTCCTAATATTGAACAATAACAAAACAACAATAAAATTTGGTTTGAGATAAGTGGCCTAGACTCTGATGGCAGTAAGGTTGTAAGATAGAAAGAGGTTGTGAGTCCTGCTTGACATTGCAGAGGGTTAGCCACGCTAAAGGAAAAAGCAGCTCGCCGAGCAAAGGAGTGGGGGCGTAGAGGTGTACATAAGATGAAATGCCAGGAATCGTACTATTTACCAAGCTGGGCGAAAGCCTTAATCACGTGGTTAAAGAAGGGTGGCCAAACTGGTGAAATAAGGAAATACAAAGAAAAATTTGATGGAAGGATACATATTGCAGAACCATTTTTATACTAAATACATATTACAAGAATTGCTTGGACCATCAATATGTTAAATCCACAAACACATATTTTAACTAATCTACCCATGCAAAATTTACACATGCGTACCATGACTGAAGGCGAAAAATCCGAAGTGGTTGTCCCGCTCTTGCGCTTCGTCCAACTCCTGCTTGCTAACCGTTGAGACCTCACCGGTACCTCCCAGCCAATGCTAGAGGATTTCTTCTTCACCCTGAGCCTCCCGAGCCGCAAAAAGGGCCATGCACACAACCAGGGAAAGCTAGCCCCCAACTCGCGTCGCAAGGTCAAGCTACCATTCTCTTTTCAAGTTGGGTATCCCAACTCCCATAAGAAAAATCAGTCAAAAAAAATATCGGCAACATAACCTTACGCTTACTAGTCGTGATCCATTTCCCTCCTCTTCCATTTCTTTTATAGAGTTCTCTTAGTCACCTTTCCATTTGCACATTAAATTAGTTTTATTAAAAATTTATTAGGAATTATTCTACCTCGTACACTTGTTACCCGATCCCTTAGTTGCACCAGAAAACCATTTAATTAATTAATTTAATTTTCCAATTTCCCTCACTCACATAAAAGCGTTCCTAAAAACGCTCCTCGATGTCCCTTTATTCCCTCACATTCCCTTATTCACTGATGCCTTTCTTAAAGCTCAGTTGAGTTCGAATTTGGAAAGTTCTCTAGACTAGATTCCCTTTTATGTTCCACATTCCTTTTGCATTTAATTTCCCCTTTTTGTTTAAGTTCGGAATTAGCAAGTTTTGCACATTGACAACATTTAATTTTTTGAATAATTTAATTCTCCTTTAAATTCTAAATTCGATTTTTCTTTATCCCCCATCTATTAATGGATTAATTAATTTTTAGACCTCATACCCTATTTAGACCTAGGCTTTAATTTCACTAGGCTTAACAATTTTTTTAAAGGGAAATTTTATAATTAATAAACTTTACTCAACAAATTTTATTTTAAGGCTGACCATGTCCAAATAAGATATTGTTTTCTAGGAAACCAGGTTCTCTAAGGGTGTCACTCACCTTTATCCATGTTTCATTCAGGATGCACTACGTTCTCTAAGGGTGTCACTCACCTTTATCCATGTTTCATTCATATGAAGTGCCCTTCAAGACACACTACGTGCTCCAAGGGTGCCACTCATCTTTTGACTGATTTTGGTAGACATCTAACCCTTGGAATCAAAACTCCGTCAAGCGGCCTTGTGGGAGACTAACGACCTCTAAGGAATAAGGACCATGACTTATTGCACACCCTTTAGAATCTTCGTGAGCGTTTGTCTCAGTCTGCCCTCACGACATCGTGGATCTCTCAAACTAGGTAATTGTTAACCTACAGTTCGAGCCACGATGGGAGTGCTAGTAGGTTGTGGCAGGGCTGCTGCCACACCTCTCCTTCAATGTCTCTAGTAGTCATGCATGACCCCTTTACTCCAAATGTGAGTTTGATTAGCAAGCTATTGTCAACATGCATCCATCAATGAACATGTTAACGATCCATAAACAACATCATAATACACCAGTCATACGTCACATATGCAATAGAAAATATACACAAACCATAAACAATCCACTCATGACTTGATCCGTAGTCCAAGGAGGTTCATCGATGCCATCAGAATCCCCAACCTGTCAAGAGTCCTACACACTCAGGAGAAACCAGTCAATAGCACCTATTGAAACACATATAATCAAATAACATATCATCATATCCACAACATCATCATAATCCATAAGCGAAGTAGTCAATCATATAATGAACCAGATAACTTACACACAAGTGTCCTCAAGAACAAGTCATATCAGGTGCATGCAAGAGTGGGATGTTACATACACTCCCTCTTGTTTTAAACTTCGTCCTTAAGTTTCACAGTATACAAGTGGAGAATGAAGTATCTGAAAATATATAAATGTCTGGCTATCAAACAAAAATGGAAACTACGGACGCATATCATATGCGTCCTCCCAAGTAGTTGAGTGTGGACTATAATGGTCCTAATAGATCTTGACTTGATTGACAGTTCAATGCCGTCGCTGTCAAATGTGCTGGTCCAGAAAGTGGATTGGCTCTGCCGTGAGCATGCCCTCACCCAACATCCTCCAAGAAATCAAGTCAATATCATGCATAGGATTATTGAACTAAAGTCACACATAGATACAATATAAACATTGTGCCACGCCTCAAAGAATGAGGCGTGTCTACCCGTTAGGCCCTTCATAATTATGGTCGACGAGATGTGCATCAACAAACCCTTCTGTCGATCCTACACTTCTTCCATTCCCTTTCGTATCATTTGTATTTGTTCCTTCAAATCTTGGATCGCTTCTGGTCCTACCAGGACCCTATCCCAAATCAAAGGAGTTCGACACGGTTGCCCATAAAGAAACTCACATGGCGCCATCTTAATGGTTCCTAGATAGCTGTTGTTGTAAGCCAACTCTACCAGTGGCGATAACTATTCCCAACATTTTTGTTGGTCCCACACATGCATACACAACACAACCTTCCAAGTTTGGTTCATTCGTTTTGTCTGCCCTTCTACCTCCAGGTGATACATGGTACTAAATTTTAGTGGGGTTCCTAAGGCCAATTGGAAACTAGTCCAAAATCGTCTTGTAAACATCGATCCTCGATTGGCTATGATCCTTTGGTATGTCTGGCAGTCTCAAATCTTGCTGATATAACTCTAGCTATACCTGGCACCTGATGCGTCGTACGCACAGGGACACAGGTGTGCACTCTTTGTTAGAGTGTCAACTATCAAAAAAATCTAGTCATGCCTCCATGCCGTTAACGACAACCCCCACAATAAAGTCCATCGAAATGACCTCCCATTTCGATTCCATAAAAGCATGTGGTCGTAGTAATCTGTCTGGATGTTTACATTCAGCGTTCACTTGTTGACGTCCTAGACATCTTGCCACGGCATTGACGATGTTCGCCTTCATTCCCTTCCAGAAGAATAACTGTTTAAGGTCTGTCGTCATCTTCGCGACTCTTGGATGAGCCAAGTACACTGCTCTATTAGCTTTGCTTAAGATCAACATCTCAATTTTTCGTTGGGCAGTACGTATATCCGGTTATTATATCTCATTAATCCATTGTTGTCCACAGTAAATCCCTCAATTTTGGTACCAACAATATGTTTTGTCTGATAAATTACTCAACCTCTTGATGTCATTCATCGTCATGTTGTAGTTAGAATCCTTTCAGGTAGATTCCTCTTATAGAGGTATCACTGACAATATGCCCAGTCTCTGACTTAACGCATCAACCACTATGTTCACAGTTCCCTATATGTAGGTAATCTCTAAATCACACTCGCTAAGCATTTTCGACCAACCCCTTTTGTCGGGCTTTCAAGTCGCCTTGCGTAAAAAGTGTTGTAAACCACAGTGGTCCATTTTTAGTTCTAATTTCCCTCCAATCAGGTAGTGTATCCACACTCTCAAGGCATACACAATGGCTAATACTTCAATTTGTGTATCGTGTAGTTCTCCTCATGCCTTCTTAGCTTCCTTGAGGTGTAAGCGATCACTCAACCATCTTGCATCAAGAGTCTGCCTAATCCTTCTTTGGATGCATCAGAGCATACCAATAAGTCCTTGTTGATGTCAAAGAATTTTAGTATCGACGTCGTCATCAACAACTCCTTGAGCCTTTGAAATGCTTCCACGCATTTCTTGGTCCACACAAACTTATGCAATTCTGTAATTGGATTGTTACCTTCGAAAAACCCTCGAAAAACCATTGATAAAATCCTGCTATCCCCTAAAGCTACGTACTTCTGGGATGTTCTTCAACGCAAAGAGAATAAATATGCTTGAATAAACACTGTTGACTTAATAAAATCTCTGTATGTACAATCACATATGTATATCTCATGCTGTGTGATGTGTAGCTCTATGTCTCCGTGTTAAGTGTTTGTGTGTAGGTCGATCTAAGTGAAGAGGGAGTAAGAAGGAATAACTCTGTTTGTTCCATGAGTGTAAGTGCAAGAGGGAAGGACGGATGAAAGAACAACTCTATTTGTTCCATGAGTGTAAGTGCAAGAGGGAAGGCTCTTCAAGGTAACCTCATCAAGTGATACCGATCAAACCATCCTTCCTGTAATATTCCGAGGAACATCTTTGTTCCATTAGGGGCATAGAGGAATTCCCCAAAGTTCCGTCTGGCTCTAAAGGAACATCCTAGCTCCGTTAGGTGTCAATATTCACATGATGGGGTTTTCTGTCAATCTTCTGTTCAACCGCCTCTTCACCTCCCACTCCATGGGCTGTGGGTACAATGTGATATTACACCTCCCTTTCCTGCGGGATCTAATTCCATCATTAGATCTCAATATCGATCAACTAGACTTGAGACTAAGATTAGAACAGATTCAATTGGATAAGGATTAATTGGTCTATAAATTTGAAATATTTCGCCCCTTGTTACCCATTTATCGATAAACAATTTCGTATATAATAAATAGTCATAGCCAAGAGGTTACATCAAGTCATCGACACACGAACCTCCATCTGCCTCTGAATCGGACAATTCTACATGCAAAAAAGCAATTTTATCACGAACACGCAATTGAATTTATTGATAGTTGGTAGACCAATAATAAGCCACCTTCTCTTATACCTGTAGGCTATATTATATATGGACCAGAATTTTATAGGGGCTAGACTATATCCCAGTTACTAAGGTAGGATATATCTGGCATGGCCTCCCCATAGATGTCTAACCTTTCCTCTGACGAATCACATCGCACTGCAACAATCACCTGATCGACTCTTTCCAGCACATCGTCTCTATGTGTTGTTTCTTGGACAGTGCCAAGCTAAGATCATCTTGAATAACCGACACATACCGCCTAGATGCAACACTCTCACCAATCATTGACCAAGTTGCCTGTGAACCAGTTTCTCTGATAGAGGCAGATCCAGATGCAATTCATTCCCCAGTTCTATAAAAGGAAGAGACCGGAGAAAAGGGAAAGGAAACTGGTCGAGTGGCAGATTATTCAGTTGAAAATTAAGGTGCATTTGATTGAGTTTACCCCACCATCAAAGGCGAAGGCTACGACAACTAGAGAGGCAACAGAGTCCGCTAGAGCGTTTACGACAAAGGGACTTGTGACAGATCGAGTGCTATAGCCATTATCTCTTCCTATTCAAGAAGCAAAGCCCACATAAATGGGAGCAACCATTTTAGAGCTAGTAGCCTAGGTTGAACCTTAAGCAGTTTATCTCATTGACCCAGGACTAGTTTAGGAATAATCCTCATTTTCATAAGGATCATAATAAACTGACTCATCCAAATCTGAATCTGAAGAATTCCTTCTTTGGAGCTACGGAACCCTGATTGAATTTGAACCGCTGATTCTTTAGGTTATGCCCTATATTTTGCATGGCCTTTATGTATCCAACAATTATAGATAGAGTTCAAGTAGTGTGCCTATCTCAGAGCATGATAGCTTCTACCTTCGCTGGATCCACAACGATGCCTTCATTGGAGATAATGTGCCCTAATAAATTAATCCTTGATAGCATTGTGACCGCTTCTTGTAATTTGTTCTCTCCCAAAACTATAGTACAAGGCGTAAAGGTTCGTCCCGATCTTCCTTCATCCGAGAATATATCAAAATGTCATCAAGGAATACTCGACGGTAGTCAAGCAGAGTCTCCATGACCCATCCTTCTTTCGTATGAAATTAACAGGAGAACCCCAAGGTGATACACTTAGATGTATAAGTCCTAGTTTGAACAACTCCTTCAATTTCACTTTCAACTCCTGTAACTCAAGGGTCGACATCCGATAAGAATTTATTTCCATCGGTTCAGTTCCAAGTTTTAGGTCGATGGTAAATTTCATCTTGGCTTCGGGTGACACACTAGGTAATTCTTCTGGGAATCACGTTTGCAAACTCTCGTACTACTGGAAGGTATTCTAATCCTTCTGCCACACCCTTGACATTCAACGCTAAGTATGCATATAACTTGCATCCTTGCGCATGCTCTCTTGTATCTGTAGGGAAGAAATGAACCTCAGGGATACTCCCCGTTTTCGTCCTACAATCACACTTCTCTATCCTTTATCATCGGTCCAACTTAACCACCTCATATTATCATTGAGTATCGCATCATGCAAATCCCACTAGTCCATACTGATCATGTCGTCATAAGATCTTAAGATCGTGATGTAGGTCGGACTTCATTACACTATCTCTACATTAAAGTGACAGTTCATACCCCTTCCTCCAACCATTTGGTTGGTACTTGAATCCATATAGATGAATCTAAACTCTCCCTGCCGAATACCTTTACCTAAATCCCTTTAGCACGATACTAGAATTAGAGCTCTCCATAGCACCGGGGTCTAACAAATACTAAAATTTCATTTGGTGATGGCACTTGACACCTTGAGCAAAATGGAATGGTGCTTGGCCTGGAGGTTATTTACCACATTCATGAATCCTATGGGCCTTTCCCATCTCATCCACGGTACTGTGTCTTGTTGACTAGTTCGCTTTGGCCCTTTCAAACAGACAATATTGCTGGTAAGGTGACTCTCCACATGTCCATCTCCCACCTCCGGTTCAGTACTCCTAGCCCTGGAATAAAAGTTGTTGGACCACCAGCCAAAGATTCTGGTTTGTTCTACTGACAAGCCTAAATGGCAGCTGTTAGCATTGCTTCCGTGGATATGGTGGTCCCCTGTAGGGATCCCTTTGCTAAGGAATATATCATCATGGTGTCATGAAAAAAGGTCCTATAGATGTATCTTGATACAAAGATGTTCGGTATGGATGATGTTTGATGCTACTGTGCACCAGATGTTGTTAGTCCAGACGGTCTTGTAGGAGTCCTTCTCGGAATCCCACGGTCAAATATTCCTTATCTAAGAGGCCTACTAGACTGCATCATGCAATGTCTGATGCATTTAGATCCTCACCTTTGCACGAAATATGGAGTTAAGTCTGATCATGAACTTGCTAATCTCCAACTTCATGTTCAGATGTAGGGCATACCGAAGTAGCTCCATAAATATGGTCTCATAATCCAACACCATACGACCACCCTATCGGAAGGTGTTGAACTCATCGAGCTGGCGCTCAATGAATTCCTTTGAAAACTACTTCTCCCAGAACCGTTTCCCTAACATAGCTTCAATGATCATGTTTAGTTGAGATAGGAGCGTCTTCCTCCATATAAGAGAACTCCCCTTTAGTTGAAGACCGCCTATGAGAACCTTCTTGTTGGAGGTCATAACCACAAAGTGCGAAGAACATCACCTTGATCTCCAGCCATGCCTCGACGAGTGAGCCTTCCGTGGCACTTGTGAAATCAGGAACTTAACCTTCTCGAGTTCTCCATGCATACTATGAGTACTAGCTGGGGTGCGTTGTGGACCCTCAGGGTTATAGGCACCTTGGCCTCATCATAATCCAGATGGTCAAACAAGGGCTTTCGAATTTCCCTGGAAGGACCTTATCAGATCTTCCACATCCTGCACAAATATCCTCTCATGCCCAAATAATTGTTCTTGTCCTTGGGGGTCAGACCCCTAAGACGCAGACGCTTCTGGAGGTGTCGCACCTCCTCCCCTAACACCACATTGTGAATCTCTGTCGAATATTCTAACCACGATTACCACATGGATAGGTTAAAATTTTAATTAGTGCTAAGTATTAGTCAAGAGTTTAATTCAGTGGAAGGCGAGACTATCCACAGTTGCAGGGTTGAACCCGCTCTGATACCATATGTAACGACCCCGCCGTTACGACAACAAGCAACGCACAATAGGTCATTTTTTTTTTCTTTTTTGCATTAGGAAAATACACATCACACTTGAAGGCAACATCATCAACACATCAAGGCACAATAATATTCTATAACCAACACACGTAACTTAAAAATTTAAAACACAGAGGGAGATGTGAGGTGTTAAAATCAACGTCTATAACACCACGTTCTATATGCATCTTGCTTTGTGTTCAGGATCTTGTAGTCCCTCGTGTACAAGTTTGTGTGATCGATCTAGCAATCAATAAGGAATAAGAAAAAACAGATTCGAGCAACATCTCTAAATAAAAATTAAAAAAAGCACACTGTAGCATATATATAAGATTTACATAAAATTAGTTTAACCGATTGCATGGTCAATCCACCCCATATGGGTTCATTCCATGTATAGCATCTCTTTGTTTGTTTCCTTGTTTTCATAATCCCCCCACCCTGTCCTGAACACACAGTCGAACACTAAAATAGACGTCGTAGCACCTCTTTGTTGCACATATTCATTCACTGCATATAGCCCCTCTCCCTTAGGTTGAGTTCAAGGATTTTGGTGAACGATTCATATAGCCTCCACTCACTTTCTGTTTCATATGATATGGTGATGTAATCCATACACCATAATTTAATTTCGATTAATAAAAACAAGCAGGAAAATCGCTGAGATTCAACAATATTTTCCAATCTCATTAACTAATCTTGAACAATAACAAAAAAACAATAAAATTTGGCCTGAGATAAGTAGGGCGTTTACTATTACTTCGACAATATCAAATTGGCCTGGACTCTGATGGCAGCAAGGTTGTAAGGTAGCAAGAGGGTTGTGAGTCCTGCTTGACATTGCAGAGGGTTAGGAACGCTGAAGGAAAAACCAGCTCGCCGAGCAAAGGAGTGGGGCGTATAAGTGTACATAAGATGAAATGCCAGKAATCGTACTRTTTACCAAGCTGGGTGAAAGATTCAATCTTGTGGTTAAAGAAGGGTGGCCAAACAGGCAAAATAAGGAAAAACAAAGAAAAAWTTGATGGAAGGGTACATATTGCAGAACCATTTTTATACTAAATACATCTTACAAGAATTGCTTGGACCATCAATATCATAAATCCACAAACAAATATTTTAACTAATCTACCCATGCAAAATTTACACATGCGTACTATTGGAAGCAGACCAAAGTAGAAACAAAGGCGATCTTGGGAAAGAAAGCATGCACGAGGAAAGCTACAACTGGACATCAAGAGTGAATGCACGAAAGACCTAACGATGTTAGGGTTAGGGTTTTTGTAATGTATTGTAATGGTTGAAGAGCCAGAAACATATAAATATATATATTTAGGTATTAGAAGGGGGTTGATTATTGGGAAGACTAGTGGTTATTATAGAGAGAAGGGTAGTAACTAGTGATATGTAATATTTTGATGTATGACCTATTTTTGTAAGTTGTTGAGATAGAAAGGAGGGAAGAGGGTAGATATTGAGGGTTAGATTGCAGGCTTAGGAGCATGGTGTGATCTAGTCTGCCTCATAATAGATCTCGACCCTACTGAAGGGAATTGTAAAGCACGCAACACTGGAATGACAAAAAGATGATAATAAAAGAGCCAAGAGCCAAATCTTTGTGGATGTAGCCTAGGAGGGGGTGAACCATGGTAACATTTGTGTTATGTGATTAAATGCATGTGTGTATTTATTGTCTTCAAGTGAATATTGATATGATGAATGAATGAGTTAGTATATTGCTGTGTATATCATGATAATAGCATTTTGTGTTAATAAATTGTAGTAGCACTCTTAATCTACAATTATCATATCTCTCACTCAATCCTAGGATGTAGAGACATGAGTATTGCAACCACCCATTAAGACTATTTCGAGTGAGATGACGCAGTGCACTCTGTGTGTTGTGTTGACTTCTGGTTTACTAGGAGGGCCGATAGTTTTAGAAGCTTTGTTGGAAACCCGAACAGATATGAACCCTGGGTAGATAAAATTATAAAAGAGATAAGATAAGAGAGGATAACCAACAAATGGTCGCATTGCCGTTGGTAGGAACAAGAGAGGATTGAGCAGATGAGGTAAGTTGAAGATATGTTAGAGGAAGATCAAGAACATATTAGGGCAGAGAGCAATGAGCCACTAGAAGGGGATTTTGAGACTGTGGAATCCCACAAAAGCAGAGATCGAAAGATGGCTAAGGAAAAAAGAGTTGGAGTTTGCACAGAAAGATAACATAAATCCTAGATTAACACCCCGTAAATATCTTGAGAAATACGTGTTTACTGATTTGCATGAAGTCTTTTTCTGTGATTTTTCACACTTATTGCGGGAGTGGATACTAAGGTTAAAGGATAACCATGCCACGAACAGGATCCGACAATTAGAGTGGACCCCAGTATAGATAGAGCAGTTACAACAAGTAAACAACAAATTCACATGTGCAGTAGACTTTTGGCTCGACAATATTGTGGCAGGCTTTATAACAGAGTTTGTAGTAGATACAATGAAGTCGTACAATGCAACGGAGAAAGAGTTTCTATGAGGACCTCGAGGAAGGTACATTAGATCATTGTATACTTCTATTAAGATATTGTTATACAACAAAGGTGTAATGACAATGGTGTCAAACAACTAAACTTCCCTGCGTGCATGGGGGAAGAGGGGAAGCA
>JASDQU010102886.1:173491-186653 GCA_032191745.1 Picea mariana | reverse complement strand
AGAGGACCAGTGGTATGTCATAATTGTCAACAACTAGGACATTATGCAAGAGAATGTCCACTTCCACCAACAACTTGTATGTATTGTTGTGCATCGGACCATGATACAGAGGAATGTCCGACACTACTAGTAAAGATTCAGGAAAAAAGGAATCAGAACAACCAGAATGTTCAGTGGATTTCATCCGAAGTGAGGGATGAAGGATAGAACATCAACATAGTTACCCATGGAGGAGCTAAAATATGAAAAGACGTAGTCCGATAAGAGCTAGTACAAAACCAGTGGATGAAAAAGAACACCGAACCAAGGAAGCAGTTCGACGCATAGAATGAGAAGGAGATATTTAAACAAGCCAGACAAGAATTTCAGAAGGAGGACATGGTGTCCACTTCAACTACGCAGCAAAGCAAGGAAGTGCTAGAATACGAGATGCCTCCATTATTGGATCATACCAACGAAATCCAATCTAAGGGATACGTAAGTACAATCAAAGGCTTCTTGCAATCATCTGTCAAAGTATTAAGTGATCCATCATCTATTAAAATATTGAAAAACATATTAGAAAGATGTAGCATAGAGATAGAAGGAAAACTCGAACAAAATACAGTCAATCACCTACATACCAGGAGAAGAACAAGTAGGGAGTTCAAATTGAATGCAAACATCGAAGATTTCAACATGGGAGATATCATACTGGATCTAGGATCTGAAGTTAATGTATTACCAAAGAAGACATGGCAATGCATGGGATAGCCCAAATTAGGATATTTACCTGTTCAAATGAAACTAGCAAAACAACATAGAGTTCTACCAATCAGTAGGCTGGAAGGAGTGACAATAGACCTAGATGGAGCGTGCACTAAAGTAAACTTTGAAGTCATTGAAATAGTGGACGACACAAAACCATATCCAATGTTGCTGGGCTTGGATTGGGTGTTTGACAACCAGACCATAATAAATCTCAAGATGAGGAAAATGACATTTGAGTCAGGGGAATACAGGGTCATCGCACCATTAGATCCATCATAAGGGGAGAGTTTTGTAGAACCCACTTGTCTATACTTAGAGGAAATCATCCAGTTGTACAGAACAACTGCGCCCAGTGAGGATTACATAAACCCAACTGCATATGGGATACTCAGTTGGCGGATCATTACTTCATGTGAAATAGACTCAGACACAAGTTTAGAGAACTGGAAACAAAGGTTACACAAAGTTTCCACAAGAAGATGTGCACGAATATACTGCGCAGTAAGATGGGTAGGCACGAAGATAAGGGAACCACCTAGCTTCCACGAAATAAATGATTTGGAAACATTCTTGGCACAATATGAATATAAAGTTTTAGAGAACCAGAGACTGTTAGAACTTGATATAGAACTCAAGGCCACACCTGCAAGATGGTGGGGCGCACACAAAGAGACAATCACAGATTGGTACCAATGTAAGCGATTACTACGTATAAGGTTCGACGCAGAATAGAAAGACAATCAGAGATTGTTAGAACTTGATATATAACTCAAGGCCACACCTGCAAGATGGTGGGGCGCACACAAAGAGACAATCACAGATTGGTACCAATGTAAGCGGTTACTGCGTATAAGGTTCGACGCAGAACAAAAAGACAACAAACAACAAAAATATGAGGGACAGGGGGCACCGGCGGTACACTTGGAGAAGTGCAGGACACTGTGGAAATGACACCCCTTGAGGAATGGAATCATCATTTCATACACACTCTAGAGGGTATACTAACGAACTGGTATACAGACCAGGAACTGCGCAAAGGACCTTCGACCTGGATGACATTGCTAAAGAATTTTACAGTCACTTTCTCATTCGAGCATGAGGACCCCAACATAGATGCAACTCTTAAATGGATAAGAGGGGTGATATCCATTAAGGAACCAAAAGTTAAATTTATAACAGAAGAACAAGAACGGAACACGAAGATAGTCAAAGAAGTGTTGTCATGTTACCATGTGTAGGAGGAATCACCGGATGAAGATGATCCACGCGATATTCAGATCGAGGAAGCATAAGGTGAAACAGAAGTGGAAGGTCCACCTATAGAATCATAAGTTATTTCCACGCCGATCAAGGTAAAGAAAGTCAACATTGGGACAATTGAGAATCCCAAAATGGCCAGTATCAGGGATTACTGGGATGAACAAACAATAGAGAGTATAGCAAAGTTAATGCGCAAGTACAACAACATGTTTCTTAAGACATTTACATATATGAAAGGTATAGCAGGAGAGCTAGGAGAAATGAAGATACCACTCAGAGTTGATGCGATACTGATCAGACAACGACCATACAGACTGAACCCAATATATAAGAAGAAAGTCAAAGCTGAGATCGACAGGATGCTCGAAGCCAGAATCATAGAATTAGTTGAGGAATCAGAATGGATAAGCCTGATGGTACTACAGGACAAAAAACAAGGAGGAATAAGGATATGCATCGACTTGAGAAAGTTGAACAATGCATGCCTACATGACTCGTTCCCTACACCTTTCACGGATGAAGTGTTAGAGAACGTAGGAGGACACGAAGCTTACTCATTCATTGATGGATTCTTAGGCTACCATCAGATCAAGATAGCAAAAAAAGACAGATATAAGAACACCTTTTCGACATAATGAGGATCTTACCAATACGCAGTCATGCCATTCAGAATAAAGAATGCACCAACAATAATTTTCAGAGTAGTCATCGCCACGTTTAAGGAATTCATCCACCAGATTCTCGAGGTATACTTGGACGATTGGACAGTCTATAGTCTATTGAAAGAATATGTAGAAGTATTACAATTGATGTTAGAAAGATGTAGACAGTGCCAGATATCACTAAACATGAATAAATGCATATTCGAAACACCGTTTGGGATACTATTGGGCCATATAGTATGCAAACAAGATTTACTAGTAGATCCTGCAAAGATTGCAGTAATTATTAACTTGCCACCACCGAAAATAGTCTGTCCGCTAAGAGCGACATTGGGACACACATGATACTATAGAAATTTAATCAAAGGATACAAGATTACAACGCCAATGGAAAATTTGTTAAGAAAAGATACAAAGTTTCAATGGAACAACGAGTGTCAACACGGTTTGGATACCTTGAAGGAAAAGATGGTCATCATGCCAATATTGGTATTTCTATACTGGGAAAAGACATTCCACATACATGTATATGCATAAGACATAGCACTTGGAGATATCTTGGCACAACTAGGAGAGGGGGATTTGGATCACCCCATAGCATTTGTGAGTAGGAAGCTGTTATAATTTGAGCAGAACTATAACACTACAGAGAGAGAAGGCCTAGCTATGGTGTACACACTACAGAAGTTCATACACTACTTATTGGGAAAAGAATTTAAGATGTTCAAAGATCACTCAACCCTGAAATACCTAGTCAACAAGCCAGTGTTGGGGGGGAGAATCTACCGATGGTTACTATTGTTTCAAGAATTTGACTTTGAATTCATAGTCAACCTAGAAAAATTGAATGTAGGACCTGACCACCTGTCAAGGGTCACAAATGGAGAAGAACCTACGAACTTAGAGGACAACTTCTCGGACGCACAATTATTTTCAGTCCACATCGCTGATGAATAATTTATAGATATCATTCAATACTTGAGCACATGTACTGCACCGCAAGAATATAACATTGTGCAGAAGAAAAACCTGGTAGTTTGCACTACTGACTATCAACTGATTGTAGGACACTTATACAAAATGGGTGTAGATAGCATCCTGCGCAGATATGTGTTAGAACACGCAAGACCAAGAGTGTTAACAAAATCCCATGAGGGAATAGCAGGAGGACATTACGCAGACAAAGCTACTGCGCAAAAGGTATTGCGCTCAGGACTCTGGTGGCCGACCATTCATCAAGACTCAAAGAAGTACTGTCAAAGATGTGATGTCTGTCAAAGGGTAGATAAACCCAATGGAAGAGACAAGATGCCACTATGACAACAAGTAACATTGCAGTCATTTGATAAATGGGGGATAGACTTTGTGGGACCAATCAACCCACCAGTAAAAAGAACAAGATCCAGGTACATCATTACCACGATAGAATACCTACCAAGATGGGCCGAAGCAACACTAGTAAAGGATTATAGTGCAGAAACAACAACACACTTTCTATTTGAATAAGTAATCACTAGATTTGGATGCTCAAGAGTTTTGATGAGAAACCAAGGCACACACTTCATCAAAAACACTATCAACGCTATGACCGAAGAGTTTGAAGTCCATAATTAGAAGAGTACACCATATCACCCACATGAAAATGACAAAGTAGAGGCATTTAACAAAATCTTGGAGAATGCGCTGACAAAGATATATAATATCAATAGGGATGATTGGGACTTCAAAATACTAGAAGTATTGTGGGCCTACAGGACCACATGTAAGAAGTTGACATGGCACACACCATTCAAACTGGTATATGGCCAAGAAGCAGTGGTTCCATTAGAATTTCTGGTACCCAGTTTGCACGTATCAACAATCACACATATGACAAAATGAGGCACAATACATGATCGACTAAATCAGTTAATTACCATGGAGGAAGACCAAATCTTAGTAGGATTCCAACAAAAAGTTCAAAAAGCAAGAGACAAAGCGTGGCATGATAGACACATCAAGAAGAAAACCTTCAAGGAAGGAGATCTAGTGTTGATGTATGACAACAAATCATTTCAGCACCCAGGAAAGCTAAGAATGCACTGGTTAGGACCGTACAAAGTAAAAACTATGTCAGATGGAGGAGAATTACAGTTGAAATACTTATCAGGCACATAACTTAGAGGGATGATCAATGGGAGTTGACTGAAGTTGTACAAAGACATTTGACCACCCACCACGCAGTGAAAAAAAAAATAGAATTTGAAATAGTACCAATAGAGGCAAAGTGCGCCGAAAGAAGAAGGAGAACACACACTTAGGAACAAAAAATTGGAAAGGATAAGGCTAACGACCAAGTCAAAAGGGAAATAAGAGGGAAATGAAAAGAGGACAAAAGCAGTATGAAACGACGAAGTTATGAGGAATTGAATGACGAAAAGGATCGATGGGATGCCGCATTATTCGTGCCAACTGGAGATGATGAGGGAGAGTAATGGTAAGTATGAAGGGATTAGAGGTTCATTGAACCCATCATAAAGGAAGTGTCTTCAACATGTTTCATATGATGCCCATACAAAGCATAGATGTAGGAGAAAATGGTCTATTACGACACTGGAGAAGAAACATAGAGTGAGAGTGCATACAAAGCACAGATAAAACTTCACGGAGGTTGCAGAAGCCGTGGATCCCAGTGAGAAATCAACGTTCACTACTATGGAACCACCAAAGCAAGTAGAATCAAGATAGAGTGTTAGACAACCCCGAGTTAGAACCAGTTCATGGGTACAATTGGAAGAAGATGAACAACAACCGCCGGAGATCGTCAATGTCGACGAAATCTCATCCCCAGATACAACATCGACAAACCCCATGCCTATAGTGGAAGAAATCCAACAACCTGCACCGGAGGGCACACATGTGGATACGTCGATAGAGGCACAGGAGCAATAGAACCAGGACATAGAAACCCTGAAGGAGGCGCAACCAGAGAACACTAAAGCAACTCCGAGAGTCAATGGAACTATGAAGAATCATGAATCAATAGTCGAGCCATACGAGTCTCAAACCACCGTGTCAGATCACCCACCGGAGGGAACAATAGAAGATGTCACGGGTTGGCCAGAATGGTACTTTGAAGTACAAATGATTGTTGATGGTACCTCGAGCCAACCACCACCAAAGAAAGATAGGAAGTAGGTACCTATGTCACCTCACAAGAAACCCATCGCAACCCTCGTTCTACCACGTATACAAGATGGGGCATGAGTGGAATCAAGCTTTCTAGGGATGATCGACAAGTTAAAATACTCGGACCACGATGTAGGAGACATAGACAATTTTCCAGAATTTGCAAAGAGAGTATACTTAGAGACTGTGGGCATAAATCCGATTGGGGAACCGCTTGATCAACCACTCCAATGGGAAATAGGGTTGGAGAAAACATGGATTTTAGGTCTATTAGATCTACCACACTTTGGCAGAGGTTAGTACGCAAGCGGTTGTGTCAAACAATTGTAAGCAGTCACACATGGCGGGGATATTTGGTTGGACAATATCGTCTCGATAGACGTAGAGCTTATTGTGCACATCATAGGATTGCCATCCCGGGACATGGATCCTGTGAAATTCCTCGACAATAAGTCAAAGGAGAAAGAACTTGCTGAAGAAATGAAGAAGAAATAGGGTACTGATAAGGGGGCACGAGGAATCATAATCAAGAGACTAAATGATGCCACAACACAAATGGCCACAAAAACCTTGGCCTGCAAACTGCTAAGAAAGTGCCGTAGGGAGGAAGTTTCGGCTGGGGTCATAACAGTTGTAGCTCAGTGTGCCAAGGGCACCATAGTGAGCTGGGAACCCTATCTCTTGAAATTATTCCTGGATGACTGGAAGGATGCGCAAGATATAGGAACATAATTTCACTACTCATGGCTAATCATGTTGATAGATATCGTAGGATGGAAGGAACCGTGTTACACATTCTTCGGCACTAGACCCAAGACGAATAATGGAGTGAGGTATGTATCAATTGGCATTGCATAAGATGCAAAGCACAAGAAAATGAACGCAACCATATTTGAAGGACACCTTCGTGACCTGCAGGAAGCCATCTCCAACATGTGGAGAATCACACCACAGGCTGTCGCGCAGTACTGGGACATCGCCAACTTTAAGGCCACATGACATGTGATGTGGATATAGGCATGGAAGGACCCCAACAAGTAGTGGCTACAAATGCGCTACTGTGTCACAGAGGATGACATTGACATGGTGATCAAAGACTGGGAAGACGAGTGGAAGATTCCAGTTCTCACAGAAGACTTGCCGGAAAGGACAACAAAAGAAGAGGCAGGGAGAAACACAGCCTCAAGAAGTCCTAGTGCCCAAGAAATGGAGGATGGGCCAAACAAATACAAAGAAAAAAAATGAAGGCACAACGAAGAAGGGGACCTAGAAGGGGAAGAAGGATAATACGCAGCCGACCAAAGAATAGCTGAAACAGACCTAGGCCATGCAAGGGACCACACCAAGTCCCAATCTCCAAGAACCATGCCTTAATAAGAGACCAACGACTCAGACGGGAGGTGCGTAGAAGAAAATTAAGACACAACGAACACTTACGAAATACACAATCACGGAGGATGATGCTGAGATGGTAGCCCGAATGGTTCAGGATTGTATAGCTGAGGATTTTGACAGTGATGCGCACCACAGAGATATGATTCAGGAGGAGTTGGAAGACATGCAAAAGTTCCTCAAGTAGATCAGGGAAGCGTAGACAACAGGTAGCAACATGGGAACATGCCCATCAACATCGTAGACAGAAGAAATACTGGAAGAAGGAGAGTGGGATACAGTTCATACAATACCACAACCAAGCGCAACATTCCATATCACACCCAGTACGCTGCGCATGGATGAGATCCTGGGGCAGGCACCCCTAAAGGACTTAAGCCAAATCCAATTGGTATTGTCGCGGAGACCATCCAAGGCTCTACACAAATTGCAGGTGAGCGTTACCCAAGAGGTACAGTCTCGGGCTCGCATAGACTTAGCTGAGTTACAACAGGCAATAGAGAAGTGGGACGCGCTAGAAATAATATGCAAGTAGGCTATGTTCGAAACCCAAGAAGAAAGGCAACGCATGAATGGATTGGAGAAGAAAGTTGCAGGAACTTATGAGAAGATTCCAAAGACCGTGCAAACAAATGAACTTACAGTAGTAGAAAAGATTGATTAGATTGCGCAGGAAATTGATCAATATCAGAAGGAGATCGGGTATCTCTGTGAGAAGCTCACACCCACTACTACACCAGCAGTAAAGGAGAAAAGGAAGTAGGAATCAATAGAGAAGCTACATGATATAGATCGACAGGTTACAATAGCAACTGACTTGTTCAAGATTGCAACACAACTTTGGACAAAGCTAGAGGAGGATTAGAAAGTCCAGAAGTGGGACAAGGAAGAAGAAAGGATAAACGTAACTATCCATGACCTCAAGCAGAGGCATAAGATAATGTCCATCATAGAGTGCATCAAAGGGGCTCAAGACATGAAGAAATTGCAGACATAACTCACCATTGCGCAAAGACAGAAGAAAGAGAGTCGGGCTCAAATGGAATCATTTCAAGAGCGAGTAGCAAAACCCCTGGCACAGGCAAAGGAAACGAAGAAACATATAGCACAGACCAAGACAGAGTGCACAGAATTAATTAGTGAGGAAATTGCAGTCCAGATAGTGGACAAACTCAAGGAGAAGACCGTGCAAGCACAAACATCGGCAACAAAGCTCAAGGAAAAATTCCATTCGATCACCAGGGAGATTGAATATTTTTGTTAGGTGGCTCGGGACGAGCCACATGTCAATGTTGGGGGCCTGTTGGAAGTAGACCAAAGCGGAAAGAAAGACGATATTGGGAAAGAAAACATGCACAAGGAAAACGACAACTGGAATGAAGAAAAACATGCGCTCATGTAGGGAAGACCTAACGATGTTAGGGTTAGGGTTTTTGTAATGTATTGTAATGGATGAAGAGCCAAAAACGTATAAATATAGATACTTAGGTATCAGCAGGGGGTTGATTATTGGCAAGACTAGTCGTTATTATAGAGAGAAGGGTAGTAATGAGTTGATATGTAATATTTTGCTGTATGACCTATTTTTGTAAGCTGTTGAGCTAGAAAGGAGGGAAGAGGGTAGATCTTGAGGGTTAGATTGTAGGCTAAGGAGCCTGGTGCGATCTATTCTGCGTCATAATACATATCGACTCTATTGAAGGGAACTGTAAAGCGTCCAACGCTGGAATGAAAAAACAACGACAATAAAAGAGCCAAGAGACAAATCTTTGTGAATGTAGCTCAGGAGGGGGTGAACCACGGTAACATCTGTGTTATGTGATTAAATGCATGTGTGTCTTTATTGTCTTCAAGTGAATATTTCTATGATGAATGAATGAGTTAGTATATTGCTGCGTATATCATGATAACAAAATTTTGCGTTAATAAATTGCAGTAGCACTTTTAATCTATAGTTATCAGATCTCTCACTCAATCCTAGGATGTAAACACATGAGTATTGTAGCCACCCATTAAGACTATCTTGGGTGAGATGATGTAGTGCACTTTGTGCTCTGTGTTGCCTTTTAGTTTACCAGAAGGGCCGATAGTTTTAGAGGCTTTGTTTGAAGCCCGAAAAGACATGAACCCTGGGTCAATAAACTCAGAAAGAAGATAATATAAGAAATAATAACCAACAAGTACTTTGATCGAAGGAAAATAATCTGAAGTGGCTGTCCCCCACTTGTGCTTCGTCCAACTCCTGCTTGCTAACCGCTGAGACCTCACCGGTACCTCCCAACCAACGCTCGGGGTAATCTTCTTCCCCACCCMCCACGTTGCAATGGGGCCATGCACACAACGAGAGAAAGCTAGCCCCCAACTTGCCTTGTAAGGTCAAACTACCACTCTCTTTTCGAGCTGGGTATCCCAACTCCCACAAGAAAAATATCGGCAACGTAACCTTACGCCTACCAGTCATGATCCATTTCCCTCCTCTGCCATTTCTTTTATAGAGTTCCTCTTAGTCACCTTTCCATTTTCACATTAAATTAGTTTTATTAAAAATTTATTAGTAATTATTCTCCCTCGTACACTTGTCACCCGATCCCTTAGTTGCACCAAAAAATCATTTAATTAATTAATTTAATTTTCCAATTTCCCTCACCCACCTAAAAGCGTTCTTAAAAATGCTCATCGATGTCCCTTTATTCGCTCACATTCCCTTAATGAATGATGCCTTTCTTAAAGCTTAGTTGAGCTTGAATTTGGAAAGTTCTCTAGACTATATTCCCTTCTATGTTCCACATTCCTTTTGCATTTAATTTCCCCTTTTTGTCTAAGTTCGGTGTTAGCAAGTTTTGCACATGGACAACAATTAATTTTTTGGATAATTTAATTCTCCTTTAAATTATAAATTTGATTTATCTCTATCCCCCATTTATTATTGGATTAATTAATTTTTAGACCTCATACCCTACTTAGACCTAGGCTTTAATTTCACTAGGCTTAACAATTTTTTTAAAGGGAAATTTTATAATTAATAAAATTTACTCAATAACTTTTATTTTAAGGCTGACCATGTCCAAATAAGATATTGTTTTCTAGGCACCGAGGTTCATTGACTCACCAGTGTTAAAAAAATCACGTCGTTCCCTTCAGGACGCACTACGTGCTCCAAGGGTGCCACTCGCCTTTATCCATGTTTCATTCATGCGACGTGCCCTTCAAGACACGTTACGTGCTCCAAGGGTGCCACTCGCCTTTATCCATGTTTCATTCATGCGACGTGCCCTTCAAGACACATTACATGCTCCAAGGGTGCCACTCGTCTTTTGACTGATTTTGGTAGACGTCTAACCCTTGGAGTAAAAAATCCATCAGGTGACCTTGTGGAAGACTAAATGCCTCTAAGGAATAAGGACCCTGCCTTATTGCGTGCCCCTTAGAATCTTCATGAGAGACTTTCTCAGTATTCCCTCATGGCGTCGTGGATCTCTTGAACTAGGTAATCACTCTCCTACAATTCGAGCCATGGCATAAGTGCTAGTAGGTTGTGGCATGGATGTTGCCACACCTCTCCCTCAATGTCTCTGGTAGTCGTGCATGACCCCTTTACTCCAAATGTGAGTCTGATTAGCAAGCTATCGTCAGCCTGTATCCATCAAAGAACATGTCAGTGATCCATAAACAACATCATAATACACCAGTCATATGTCACATATGCAATAACAAAAATATGCAAACCATAAACAATCCACTCCTAACTTGATCCAGAGTCCAAGGAGGTCCATCGATGCCATCGACATCCCCTACCTGCCAAGAGTCTTGCACACTCAGGAGAAACAAGTCAATAGCACTTGTTGACACATATATAATCAAATAACATATCATAATATCAACAACATCATCATAATCCATAAGCGAAACAGTCAATCATATAATAAATCAGATGACTTGCACACAAGTGTCGTTAAGAATAAGTCACATCAGGTGTGCGCAAGAGAGAGATGTTACAAGAAGGGAACGTCGCATAATTAAAAATTTGAATCAAGGGTGCATGGCACCCTTGGAGCACAGAGTGCATCTTGAAGGGAACATTACGTAATTAAAATTTGAGTCAATGAAACTAGGTGGCTTAGAAAATTTTGAGAGAATATTCAACCTTGTGAAATCTTTAAACATGGACGGACTTAATTAATTAATTAAGGATGTAAATTATTAATTTCAAAATCCCCAATTAAAGTCTAAGCCTATTCAAAATTTATCTTAAGTCTAAGTTTGTTGAGAATGCTAAACTAAATTTATAAATTAAATAACAAGGGGATGAAGTAAATCAATTTAAGAAATCAAGGAAAATAAAATATATCTAAAGATTGATTTAATACACCTATTTGAAAGTAATTACCAAATTGAAAATTAAGGTAAGAATGGAATAAAGCTAAAGGAATGGGTACACATAGAAAGGAATCTAGAGTCTAGTTAACACTAGTCTAACTAGGAGAAGATTCCTATTTTAACTCAACTCATATTTTACTAAGGCATCAGTCATTAATTGGAAATAAGGGGAATAAAGAGATAATTAGGAGTGATTTAAGGAGTGCTTTTAGGATGGGTGACAGAGGTTCACTGTTATTAAAATAAATTATGGAATTTTCTTATGCAAATTGAGGAAAGGGTGACAAGTGTAAGAGAGAGATAATTCTAAATTATTTTAACTAAAAAGTGAATTAATTGTGCAAGTGGGGAGGTGTTATGGGAAATTCTATAAAACAAATGGTGAGATGAGAATTGGATCATCTGGTTATGGGTAAAGCTATGTTGTAGAAATTTGACTGGTTTTACTTGTGAGAGTTGGGATACCCAACTTGAGAGAGAGTGGTGGCTCTACTTTGCGAGGTGAGCTAGGAGCTAGAGTATTTTTCTGGGCTGTGTGTGTGGCCCCTTTGCGGCTCGGGGGGCTAAGGGGGAAGAAGAGTACCCCTAATCTTGGCTGAGAGGTATCGGTGAAGTCTCAACGATTATAAAGTGGAAGACTATAAGAAGTGTCGTCGCGGAAGAACATCTTAGACTCGCCGTCATCGGTAACAATATTCTCTTGAGGATTGTAATTGTAACAATTTAATTTGTAACGAGTTTTTAGAATTCGCCAAGAATTGTTATTGAAAAATTGTTGTCGAGTTGTTATAACCCTTGATAAGCTAGTGGTTAAGTTAAAAAATTGATAGACCTGTCTTGCAACCAAGTTGCGTAGCTGCCTTTAAATTTATTGTTATTTTCTCGTCTTGTTCTAAACGATCTTGACCTTCGACCAAAGTTAAAGAGTAACATTACCTAGAATTGGATTAGTTATAGGTATGACAAGGGCAAAACTTGTCTGAAAAGTTCCTTAAAGTTGAACACAAGCATTGACGACAGGTATAATAGCCAAAGATCTGCCCTTGCGCGGTGTGTAAGCACAAACGAAAATCCTCCCTTCTCTCCTTACGAATTGATGGCCTGGCGAAGCTTGAGACTATCGAATGTTTCTTCCACGTTTTTAATGAGTCTCCGCAAGGGCGATTTGCCTCATAAGCTTTCCTTCTATTGCATTATGCTTCCTTCTATGGATAATCGCCTCAGATTTCCTCGACGTTTTTCCTGAAACCGTGGTGCGGTTTTGCTGGGACTTACTCAGCGTTTTCAGAGTTTTCCTCAGCACCCCTGCACTAAAGTCTCTCAGCGTTGTTCATGGATCGTTCTACGTTGCTGCTGGGACCTTTACTCAGCGTTGTTCAAATCTCCCACAGCGTTTATGAATAAGTTTGTACCCAGCGAATGTCATGATCGTGTTTGAGATACACACCTCTTCTTTTAACTTTTCTTTCTTATTTTAGTCCCCAGGCGTCCAAGACCCTTCACCCAGTTAAGAAAGGAAGTTAGCTCGAAGCTAGTGACTTTGCACAGACCCC
>JASDQU010102886.1:160662-171361 GCA_032191745.1 Picea mariana | reverse complement strand
AGTAGTTACATTTCTCTTGCGCCTTGTGATTATGTTGAGGTATGACTGATATCTAGTCTAGAGTCATGAGTTGTGATTGATTGAGGGGGGGAATAGATACCTCCTTGTTCCTTAGAATAATTGCTAGCCCTGAGACCTTAAGTGGTCAAAATCAATCAGATGAATCCTGGGCTTGAGCGTTTCTTATGTGTCCTAGAGGTCCTAACCTTGCAGGGTAGGTTGGGCGGGTAGTTCGTTGTTACTTAGTGACAGGATTGATCGTTTATTGTATTTTCTTCAGTTGATCGTGTTCTCTTGAGTTGCATCGCTCCTTACGTTATGCATTGATTTTACATTGCTGTAAATTATGTTTATGCGTTGAACATGTGTTATTGTTATTTATGTTTATGCATTGAACACATGTTGTTGTTATTTATATTTATGCGTTGAACATGTGTTATTGTTATTTATGTTTATGCGTTGAACATGTGTCACTATTATTTATGTTACTGCATTTCCCTTGTGTCATTATTTATTTTTATGACGTGTTTCTTGTATTGCTTTTAATTATGAGGTAGTGCTGATTTTGCGTTGCTATGAATTATGTGTTGACGTTAATTTCCTTATGCACTTTAAAAATAATAATTACCTTTTGTACCTCGCTGTTCGTTGACGTAATGGAGGGGCCGTTACAATGACAACACATCTGAATCCATATAGGGTGTCATGGATGCAGAAAGGACATCAAGTCATGATAAGTAAGCAATGTAAATATGAATTTAATATCGACAATTATAAGGACGAATTTTTATGTGATGCCATACCTATGGATGTTTGTCATGTTCTGTTGGGAAGGCCATGGAAATATGACATAACTTTCATACATGATGGGAGAAATATACTTATACCCTTGAGAAGAATGGGTGTAGACATATTTTGTTACCACTAGAAGATAATGTAGTCAAAAAAGAGGCTAGTCTAGGTATACTTCTCATGAGCGGGAAGGAGCTATTGAAAGAGGTTAAAAAGGAAGAGGAGATGTAGTTCGTTTTTATTGGTAAGCCGAGAGATATCCTCACAAATAATTCCATGAATTATTTTCCTGTTGAAATTAGGTAATTATTAGATGAGTTTGTTGACATGGTGGTTGATGAATTTCCTCATACTTTACCTCCCATCAGAAGTATTAGTCATCATATTGAACTTATTCCGGGTGCAAGTTTTCCAAATAAAGTAGCATATAGGTTGACCCTTGAAGAGAATGAAGAGGTCAAGAAGAAGGTCCAAGATATGTTGGACAAAGGGTTGATTAGAGAAAGTCTAATCCCATGTGTAGTACTGACTGTGTTGAGTCCAAAGAAGGATGGTGGCTGGAGAATGTGCACAGATTCTAGAGCTATCAACAAGATAACCATCAAGTATAGATTTCCTTTACCTAGAATGGATGATTTGATGTATTGTGTGAGTGGAGCCAGTTATTTTTCTAAGATAGATTTGAAAAGTGGTTATCATCAGATAAGGATGAGAGAAGGAGATGAATGGAAAAAAAAATTCAAAACAAATGAAGGGATGTATGAGTAGCTGTAACACACCCATGACGATGAATAAGGTTTTTTGCTTTTCTCAAGGGACAAAATCTCAAATTCTGAAGCCAAACAATTCTCGAAGACTGGATGGTCTCGTTCTATAGTTAAACGTAGAACCTTTCGATTTCTTAGTGTAGGTTTGAGGGCATACATGACCTTCCCCTCTGCCCTACTATGAAAAATCAGAGTGTTGGGAATTAGCTCCTTTTGTGACTCAGTCTACGCGATTAAGTTCCAGGCATGAGTTTCTCTCATGCGGCCATGGGTTGTGACCACCCGCTTACCCAAAAGGCGTTTTGGGACTTCGCACGTAGGGTATTCTACATGTGAGTTACCCTGAATTTCCCAATCTCCAAAATCCGACAGGGGCCTAGCGCATGCTAACTCTTCCCTTATCCTCCTCCACATGACCACTACCTGCGACCATAGGCTTAACCTAAACGGCATGTCACATTTCTCAACTTCGAAACTTTCGATGTAAGGCCCCCCAACTCCTCCAACTCTCGGGTTTCGAAAGGGGCTTAGCAACCATTGGCTCCCTCCTTAGCCTCCGTCCATGTGACCATTTACTACGACCCGGAGCCTAACTCCAATGCGCGTTGGAACTTCGCATATCGTGAGTTCTCACGAATTCTCTCTTTGACTTTTCTACCCTACGAGTTAGCGAAACGCTGAGATCTCGCCACATGTCCTCCTTAATGGATGACCACGATCAAATCAAAATTTTGCAGATCGCGATTTCGAGCAGTTATGCTCTTTGACCTTCTTGCCTTGCGAGTCAGTGAAATGCTGAGATCTCGACACGTGTTCTCCTTAATGGACGACCACGATCAAATCGTGATTTCACATATCACGAGTTCGAGCAGTCATGCTCTTTGACCTCCTTTCCTTGCGATTCATCGAAATGCTGAGATCTCGCCACATGTCCTCCATAATGGACGACCACAATCAAATCAGAACTTGTCTCATGCACCTTTCCCCACATCCAACGACTATTGGTTCACGTGCTTCAGATCTGACGACTTAGATCCGTTTTCCTACACAACTGGGTCCTCGGGGAATTTCAAATTTCCACGTACCCCTTGCGTTAATCCATTCACATCATATCGACGGTCCATGACCTTCCTCGATCTAAAGATCCATATCACATCGCAACATCTGGTTTCAAAAGTTTAGTCGCGCCAACCTGCGACTCTTCCATTGTGCGAACTTGCGAAAACTAAAGTAGATGAGGCATTAATGCCTACTCTCCTTCTTCAAATCCAACGGTCGTGACAGACCTTGAATCCTCCCAAACGGATCTCATCTACTCACCTACCAAACAAAAGGGTATTCCCTTTCGGTACCTAAATATCGCTATCCTTCATGAGCTTTGTCAATTCTGGAGGATTAAGAGCATTGCGCTCCTTCCTTTAGTCTAGAATTTAGGTGGTTCTTAGTTTCTGCTTTCCTTGCATAGAGCCTGTGCATATCTTCACTACCTCTCTTGAGCTTAATAGACTCCATCCTCGTAGTGATTGCGGGATTCGACCTCTACAATCAAAGAAGTACTCACTCGACTCTAGGACAGAGATGCAATTCCCTGGGAAGGTGCTTTTGAGGAATTTAAATAGAACATAAGGGAAATCAAGAAGATGTAGAAGTTCTCAAGGACAAAAGCATAGTCTTAATTTAATCATTCAATGCAGAAACCATTTAAAGGCATACAAAAACAAGCATGCATCCATTATTTCCAATTTAGAGTTCAAGGCATAAAAACACTTATTAGAACCATAAAGCATGAAGAGACTGTTGAGAGGGGTGCTTGTTTCCACCCAACCATAGGCTCAGTCACTCACAATGGATTTATCACTAGCCACCCTTGAGCTTAGGCCACGATGCTCTGAGATTCAATCTCTTACTTCCAGCTCAACGAAAGTTAGGGACGAAGGCTACTCTCCTTCTCCCCATACAGGAATAGGTAAGGATGAAGGTTACTCTCCTTCGCCTCTCTCTATCTCGCTATTCCCTGTGATCAGAACTTGCTTGTTCACTTTCAATCCTTCCTCAGACCTGAGATCTCTGCTCCCATCTCTGCACTTCTTCGCAGGTTTCTCCCTTTGTCCACCATGCTTCCCTTCTTGCCTCCCTCGGCAAGGTTGCGTGTGGCTTGAATCTCCTCATCCATGGTCAGGTCTGGAAGCCATACCAATGGGCAGTCTACCCCATCCCTCATTAACTCTTGAGGAGGCCCTTCCTACCTACCAGCCTGAAGGGAATTCATTCCTGGTCAGAGGGTTGTTCTGATCTGAGCAAAATTAACTCCAGCATGGTACTGGTTCAGTGGAGGTTAACGCAACCATTCTGGGTCCGCTCCACCACCTTTTCATTAGAAATCGTGGTCTTTCTTTCTTAGCACATCCCCCCTCTTGGAAGTCATGCAAAACGTAACATTTCCTATTACAATAATCAAAATTTACATTCATTGACCTTCTACACAAGGTCCATCAAATCAAACATTCACACTTTTAAGTTTGCCATAGTTCCTCAGTCCATATAGTTATATTTATAGACTGGGGGAAACAGGGTGTTACAATTCCCTCCACCTTAAAGGAATCATCGTCCTCAATGTTCTATCTATCAACATGATGTGTATGTACATAAGTAAAAAAATCGAAAATGTCTGCCTCATGGCATCTTCCATTTCCCACGTAGATTCATCTGGGCCAAAGTGTTTCCATTGCACCTTGACCTATACAGCGGTTCGATTCTTGAGTGAGGTTTCCTTCCTGTCTAGTATCCATTAGGGTTCTAGCAGGAATTCTCCCTCCGGTTCCACCTGGATCACAGACTAGTCAATTATATGGTTAGCATCATGTACATATTTCTTTACTAATGAAACATGGAAAACATTATGTGCCTTTACGGTGGAAGGAAGTGCTATTCTATAGGCTACAAGTCCCACTCTATCTAGGACTTCAAAGGGTCCACAATACCGAGGTGCCAACTTGGCACATGCTCCCATTCTTAGGGAACTCTTCCGGGGTCTAACTCTGAGATAGACACGGTCTCCAACTTTGAAATCTCGGGGAGTTTTCTTTCTGTCAGCGTAACTTTTCTGTCGGTCCTGAGAAATTTTCATATTTTTCCTTATCTGTACTACTTGTTGTTCCATTTAATTCAACATGTCGAGTGCGATTGCAATTCTGTCCACTGGATTACTCCAGCTGATTGGGATCTTGCACTGTCTACCATAAAGGGCTTCAAAGGGGCTCATCTTCAAGGATTCTTGATAACCGTTGTTGTAGGAAAACTCTACCAATGGTAGGTAGTATTCCCACCTCTTAAGATGATGCATTACGTGCATCCTTAGCATGTCCTCTACTATTTGGTTTACTCTTTCCGTCTTTCCATCAATTTGAGGGTGATAGGCTGTGCTGAACAACAATTTAGTCTCGAAACCAGACATTAGGGATTTCCAAAAGTTTGAAGTGAATTTGGTATCTCTGTCAGATACAATTTCCTTGGGCATGCCATGCAGTCTGAATAACTCCTTCATGAAGATGTTGGAAATATCTACTACCTTGCAAGTTGACTTGACAGGGATGAAATGGGCAGACTTACTCAGTTTTTCCACCACAACCATGATGGCATCATTTTTCTTGGTCAAATTTGGTAATCTGGTGATGAAATCCATGGAGATGGTTTTCCATTTCCATTCTGGGGTCGGTAGGGGATGTAATAATCTGTCTGGATGTCGATGCTCTACCTTAACTTTCTGGAATTCTAGACACTTAGCTAGATAGTTAGATGTGTCTTTCTTTAACCCAGGCCAATAGAATTGTTTCCTAGTGGCTGTGATCATCTTCTAATATCTCGGGTGACCAGTATATGGTCTCTTATGCAGTTCATCCATTATGAACCTCTTCAAGTCATCACAGTTCAGAATATACAATTTGTTTCTGTAAGTCAACAACCCTTCCTTGAGCATTTGGTAGCCTTCATACTTCAGCCATGTAGGCTCTTGCCTTAGGTATGAGGTCACAGTCTTAAAGAATGCATTTGTCTCTTGTGCATTTATGATTCTCTCCTCGACATATGTTTTGTAGGTGCTTACTACTGCTAGATAAATCATTTTTATACTTCTGCTAAGGTCATCAACCACCCTATTTTCCTTTCCTTTTATATGTTTGATTTCGAAATCGAATTCACTTAGGAGAGCCATCCACCTCGCTTGCTTGTCATTGAGTTTTGGTTGATCAAACAGGTGTCTCAATCCACAATGATATGTCATAAGCACAAATCTTCTACCCAGGAGGTAGTGTCTCCACATTTTTAAAGCATGTACTATGGTAGGCAACTCTAGGTCATGGGTCACATTATTGATCTCATGCTTATTTAATTTCCGGGACATATAGAAAATTACATGTCCTTCTTGCGTAAGGAATCCTCCGAGTCCTTCCTTGCAGGAATTTGTACACACAAGGAAATCATCATCCGGGTCTGCAATCTTTAGCACGGGGGCATGGGTCAGGAGGTATTTCAGTCCCTGAAATCTTTCTTCACATTTTGACGTTCAAAATAATTTAGTCTCCTTTTTCTGAAGGGCAGTGATTGGACAACCAATCTTGGAAAACCCTTTTATGAACCTTCTATAGTATCCTACTAAGCCCATGAAGGACCTAATATTGGATACATCTTTTGGGGTAGGAAATTCCATAATGGATCCGACTTTGTTGGGTTCTACTGCAATCCCTTCCTTAGATATAACATGGCCTAAGTATTGGACTTTCTTCTGAAAGAAGTCGCACTTGCTAAACTTAGCGTATAGCTGATGCTCCCTTAGTACTTGAAGTACGAGTCTAAGATGCTCTTCGTGCTCCTCCCTGTTCTTGGAGTAGATTAGGATATCATCAATGAAAACCAATACAAATTTGTCTAGAAATTTGTTGAGTACATTATTCATCAAGCACATAAAAGTGGCAGGGGCATTGGTTAACCCAAATGGCACCACCACAAATTCATAGTGACCTTACCTCATCCTAAAGGCTATTTTGTGGATGTCTTCATCCTTAATCCGGACTTGATGGTAGCCATATCTTAGGTCGATCTTTGATAAGATGGATGCACCTCCCAATTGGTCGAACAGGTCATCGATTCTTGGTAAGGGGTACTTGTTCTTTATGGTTTCCTTATTGAGTTGTTTGTAATCTATGCACAGTCGGAGTGTGCCATATTTCTTTTTCACAAACAGGAAGGGCACTCCCGACGGAGATACACTAGGTCGGATGTAGCCTTTGTTCATCATCTCCTTTAGCTGTAGCTTGAGATCAACAAGCTCTCGTGTTCTCATTCTGTATGGTGTTCTAGATGTTGGTACCGCTCCTGGTGTAAGTTCTATTGAGAAGTCAATATCCCTTCTCAGAGGTAGACTTGGTACTTCTTCTGGGAATACGTCCTTGTATTCTCTTAATATGGGGTGGTCCTCTAGGTTTGGTTTGTCGTCTTCAATGAATTACAACACCTGTATTGCATATAAGGAACACCCTTTTCATCAATACTTCTTCATTTGAAGGGCTGATATTTGTCTCACTGAGATAGGATTCTGAATCCCTTGGAGGGTCATATTTCTCCCTTCTTTGTTTACACATTCTAAAATTTTATGATAACAATCCATTTTAGTTTTATGAGTAGCCAACCAGTCCATACCAATCAACAAGTCAGAAGATCCCAAGGGAAGTATGTTAAGGGTCGCTTGGGTGGGCAATTCACCCATGATGAAATGGTAGGCTGGTATAGCCTCTGCCACCTTTCTTTTGGTCCCAGTGGCTAGTTGTACCAACCATGGTTTAACATGTCTAATTGGTCGCAGTTTACACTTATCGACAGCTTGAGGGGCTACATAACTCAAATTAGAACCCGAGTCAATTAAAATAGAAATTGGATGGTTGGCTATCATACCTTCTAGCTCCACTACTGAAGGTTGGTAGTCGAATTGATTATTTCCCAGGGCTGCATAGATTCATGGCATGCTCCTAGCCACATCATTGATGGTGGTAGCTTCTTGGATATTGTAGACCCCCTTACTATTTTGTTGTCTGTGTGGGTAGTCCCTCAATCTATGATTTTCTCCACAACCCCAACATTTTAAGGGTTCCTTCTTTAGGTTATCGGTCTTTAAGGGGGCTGTTTAAAAAGGTTTATTTCCACTTTGAGAGGGGAAATTTTGTTGATATACACTTCTAGCAGGAAGGTTTCCCCTAAAATATTTTCCATAGTTCTTAAGTCTTGAGGAGTTAAACATTTTCTTCTGGAATCCCGAACTACTCTTCTTCTTCCAGTCCTCGTGGGGTCTTGTCTTTCTCCCAAACTATTCATAATAATACCTCGCCTTCCAAATAGCTTCTTCTAAGGTCCTTGGTTCGTTGAACTCAATCCTATCCCAGTAGGTCTGAGGTAACCCACTACGGAACCCCTGCATTTTTTCTTTTTCATATTTTATGTAGGGTACATACCTTAGTAGTTCAAGGAATTTATTGACGAATTCCTCTATGGTGAGCTGTCCCAGCTAGAGTTCGTAGAATTCTTAGTTTTTCCATCCATGTATTTTTCTGAGAGATACTGCTTCCTGAAGTATTTCTCAAATTGTTTCCATGAAAAATCCTTCTCATGGACTCCTTTCACATTCCTAAGGTCTTCCCACCATATAGAAGCATTTCCATTTAGGTTGAATATGGCTATTCGAGCCTTCAGGTTCTTAGAGTAGTCGTGGACTCTGAAATACTTCTTTAAACCAAGCATCCAAGCTTCGGACTCTTCTCCCTTCTTTATCTCTCTGTCGAAAGAGGGTGGTTTGGATTTCTTGTACTCTTTAGGACCACAGGTTTTGGAATGCTTCCGTTTCCTTCCTTTCTTATGAGAATGTGAGCTGACCCTGCTACTAGAAGACCCTTCAGAGTTGTCAAATTCCTTTATAGAGGACTCTCCCGATGAGTGTCCCTTGCCTCTAGGTTGGAACTTCTTCGCGGTACTTCTCCCAATCACTTATGGAGTCATGTTTTCGAGTCTTAGGTGGACTCTTACCTCTCTTCTTGTGTCGTCGGTCCACATGACTGGTTGCGAGTTCATGCTACAGTTGCCTCTATATGTCGGATAAGCTCTGTAGCAAGATTGCGTTAATTTCTATTTGTTTCTCTTGCTCCTTTATCAATCTCTCGTTGTCAGCCTTGAAACTCTGTAGCTCATCCCTGAGGCTCCTTACAGTTTCAACCATATCTGTAGGGGTTTCCACTTCCCTTCTTTCATCATATTCCTCGTCTCTGTTGTGGGAGCCATCCCCCACTTCATGACTCATCATCATCCTTTAGTATTGGAGTCTTCCCGTGATTCACTAACTATTCGAGTGTTTCCAAAAACACTTATAGTTATCTAACAATCTATTATTTCATGAACAATACACGGTTTAATTTCTTAATGCACACACATAGTAGAAGGTTTCATTCCTTTCTTTAATAAAATTTTTAAATCAGATTTTTTAAGAAAGAGGTAAGGTAGGGTGTCACTCTTTTGAAAGTACTCCAAATAGAGTTATTTAAGTGACTCGTCCATGAGCCCAAGCAGGCCCAGTGTTGTAACCATGCTCTGATAACATTTTTTAACACACCCATGATGACAAATAAGGTTTTTCACTTTTCTCAAGGGACAAAATCTCAAATTTTGAAGCCAAACAATTCTCGAAGACTGGATGGTCTCATTCTATAGTTAAGCACAGAACCTTTCAGTTTCTTAGTGCAAGTTTAAGGGCATACATGACCTTCCCCTCTACCTTACTATGAAAACTCGGAGTGTCATGAGTTATCTCTTTTTGTGACTCAGTTTGTGCGATTAAGTTCCAGGCACTAGTTTCTCTCACGTGGCCATGGGCTGTGACCACCCGCCTACCCAAAAGGCATTTCGGGACTTCGCACGTCGGGTATTATACATGTGAGTAACCCTGACTTTCCCAATCTCCAAAATCCGACAGGGGCCTAGCGCATACTAGCTCTTCCCTTATCCTCCTCCATGTGACCACTACTCACGACCATAGGCATAACCTAAATGGCATGTTGCATTTCACGACTTCAAAACTTTCGATGCATGCCCCCTCAACTCCTCCAACTCTTGAGTTCTGAAAGGGGCTTAACAACCGTTGGCTCATTTCTTGGCCTCCATCCATGTGACCATTTACTACGACCGAGATCCTAACTCCAATGCACGTCGTAACTTCGCATAGTGTGAGTTCTCACGACTTCTCTCTTAGACTTTTCTATCCTGCAATTTAGTGAAACGCTGAGATCTCGCCACGTGTCCTCCTTAATGGATGACCATGATCAAATTGTGATTTTTCATATTGCGAGTTTGAGTAGTTATGCTCTTTGACTTCTTGCCTTGCAAGTCAGTGAAATGATGATATCTCGACACATGTTCTCCTTAATGGATGACCAAGATCAAATCATGATTTTGCATATCGCGAGTTCAAGCAGTCATGCTCTTTGACCTTCTTTCCTTACGAGTCAATGAAATGATGAGATCTCACCATGTGTCCTCCTTAATGGATGACCATGATCAAATCAGAACTTGTCTCATGCACCTTTCCCCGGATCCAACGACTATTGGTTCATGCGCTTCAGATCTGACGACTTAGATCCATTTTCCTCCACAACTGGGTCCTTAGGGAATTTCGAATTTCCACATACCCCTTGTGTTAATCTGTATGTGTCAGATCGATGGTCCACGTCCTTCCTCGATCTAATGGTCTAGATCACATCGCAACATCTAGTTTCGGAAGTTTAGTCACGCCAACCTGTGACTCTTCCATTGTGCGAACTTGTGAAAACTGAAGTAGATGAGGGATTAATGCCTGCTCTCCTTCTTCAAATCTGGTGGTCGTGACAAACCCTAAATCCTCCCGAGCAGATCTCATCCACTCACCTACCAAAAAAAAGGGTATTCCCTTTCGGCACCTAAATATCTCTATCCTTCCTAAGCTTTGTCAGTTCTAGAGGATTAAGAGCATTACACTCCTTCCTTTAGTCTAGAATTTAGGTGGTTCTTAGTTTCTTCTTGCCTTACAAATATCCTGTTCATATCTGCACTACCTCTCCTGAGATTAATAG
>JASDQU010102886.1:116466-127339 GCA_032191745.1 Picea mariana | reverse complement strand
CTTATGCAAAAAGAGTTTATTTTGTATACTGACAATAATGCTTTGCAATTTATAACTAGACAAGAAAAGATGAATAAGAGACATGCAAAATGGGTAGAATTCATGCATAATTTTAATTTTTTTATTAATAATATTAGTGGGAAATTTAACAAAGTTGTAGATGCTTTGATCATGAGATGTTTTGTCTTGTAGGAATTCGAAGTGGAGACCTTGGGGTTTGAACACCTCAAGAAAATGTACAAGGAAGACCCAGATTTCAAGGAGGCCTATGAATCTTGTGAAAATCCTTTGATGAGGGATAGAAGTCAATGGATGGAGTACCTGATCCAAGAAGGATTGTTGTTCAAAGGGAGCCAACTATGTATTCTAAAATGCTCAAGAGGGACAATTTGCTGAAGGAGAAGCACAATGGAGGATTGGATGGACATTTTGGCCATGATATGACATATGCATAGTTGAGTTCATCGTACTACTGGCCAGGACTGATATCTGATGTGAATACGTTTGTGGAAAAATGCAGAATTTGTCAATATGCTAAAGGGAAGCAACAAAATATAGGAATGTACCAACCATTTCCTATTCCAAAAAGGCCATGGGATGCCGTAAGTATGTATTTTGTTATGGGATTTCCAAGAACCCAGAGGGGGCATGATTCTTTTTTTGTGGTAGTTGATAGGTTTTCAAAGATGACACATTTTATACCATGTCATAAGACAAGTGATGCTACCCACATAGAAAGTTTGTTTTTCAAGGAGATTGTGAGATTGTATGGGTTTCCTAGGAGCATAGTCTGAGACAGAGACACAAAATTTGTAGGAAAGTTTTGGAGGAATTTGTGGAAGAAGATGGTGACTAATATATCCCTTAGTTCATCATATCATCCTCAGACAGATGGAAAAACTGAGGTAGTGAATAGAAGCTTAGGAAAATTACTGAGGAGTTTGGTGACTAAACATAAGAGTTACTGGGATCAAATTCTGCCTCAAGTAGAGTTTGCATATAATGATTCAACAAACAAGAGTACTGGTAAGATTCCATTCCAGATAGTATATGGAATGCACCCCAGAGGAATTTTTGAATTAAGATATTTGGGACAAGATGAATTTCAGAGTGTAGGAGCAGAAGACTTTGCTGCAGAAGTGCAGGAATTGCATGAACAAATCAAAGGCTTGCTGCATAATAGCAACCCAAGATACAAAGACAGGGTAGATCATAAAAGGAGAGAGGTAAATTGTTAAGTTGGAGACCAAGTTCTCACCCATATGAGAAAGGAAAGATTCTCGCAAGGGAAATATAATAAATTGAAGCTAAAAAAGATTGAGCCTTATAAAATCCTTAGCAAATTCTCTACAAATGATTATGAGATTGAGCTGCCAAAGGACATTGGCATTTCACCAAAATTTAATGTAGCAGAATTATATCCTTATAGAATGGATGGAACAGGAGAAGAAAATAATTGGTCCAGTGGATGCAACCGATTCCCACAACAGAAAATCTCCAGATAGAAAATATTTTAGATCAGAGGATTGATAAAAGAACGAGGAGGAAGGTCTATTATGCACACTTGGTCAAATGGAAGAGTCTTCCAATAGAATATGCCAGTTGGTTGACTGAAGCAGACATTCAGAAACATGCAAAAATAGTTGAGGAACTCATGGACATGAGCCCATGAATATTTTGTCCAGGGGAGTCTAATGGAGGAGCATCATCAAAACAATTAATGAGATGTTGTGGAAGATGACTCAACATACAACATCATGCACATTTAACTGGTTTGGATTCTAAGGAAGGAACAACATTAATTTTGAAACCATTGTAATTACATATCCCTTGAGATCAAAAGGCCAAAACCAAACCAATGTATACATAGGAAGGATGTAAAAGCGTCCTTAAATGACTATAGGATTGTACATATTTTGATCATCGACTCTTATCTGCAATTGTAAATGTACATTTACTATGATTGATTTTTTATAGGAATGCAATTAATGAGATGTGAAAGCATTGGAGTGATCTAGAGAAGAAGAATCGAGAAGCCAAGATTGTATAAATCAATGTAATCTATGTTGTAAGTAATTTTTTTGGAAGAGAGAAAAAAAATCCTAAAAGGAGATTGTAACTTGTTTTGTTCCTCTGAAACTAAATAGATACTATTTGTTTGTATTTCTGCATGTGTGTGTTTTCCTTCTTTATGAATGAAATTGTGATTATGTTCTATGTTTCAATTGTTTCTCTTCATGAGAGATAGTGCAGTGTGTGCGTAGAGCCAATGCAATGTGTGCATAGATCATTACTCTCTAAGGATTAGAGATCAGAAAGGATAGTGCAAATTATGCACAGAGAAAGCATAAGGAGTGCGTAGACAGACCTTTAAAGAGTCCAAAGCTTAGGAGAGTTAGCGAAAGGAGTGCACAAGCCAATAAATATAAGGGCCAAAGTTCAGGAAGGAAGTGCAATTATGCGTCAGAGTTCACTTCATCAAAGTGATAAAGCTCGAAAGAGATAGTGCACATAATTCCAAAAGGCGAAGTCCAAGGATCATTGAAATCCTTTGGCAAGGAACGAACGGTCAAGATCCGTGTGCATTGAGCTCGGATTTATCCATGTTATTGGTCAGAGTCGGCCTTTTGGAGTAGTGAGTGTTAATTGGAGGGTTTATACCTCAAAGTCCAGAGGATCGTTGATATGGGAGTCCCGGTTCCGAATGATTGCCAGTCGTCGATTGGGTTAGGCCATTCAAAAAGCAGAGGAGAGTGCAAGGGAAAGGAGTTACGAACTCCCAAGGACCATTCATATGGGATATCCAGACTAAACATCATCCATATATCTGGGATGGGACTGGATGGTCGATATCAACCATTGGGACCTCGAAACTTTACCATCTGTCATATCTCAGCGAATCAGATCTATCCATTTGAAGTTGGAGCAATGGAGGAATAGGGTAAGAGCTGTAGTTGTCGGTCACATTACTTTATGACCAGATTTCACCGGTTTGATTTCAGGGAAATTTGAAGCACTAGTTTTTATCGGCTCCGACAACCTAAGGGAGAAAATGCCTTTTTGGTTAAGTGGTGTGTTCCAGCTTGTGGTCACATGCATTATTCTGTTGAAGGAGTGGGACCCTCACGGATTTGAAATTCTGCACCAGTGTGCTGAAGAGCCTGTGGAGAAAAGAAAACTCAGGGGTTTGTGGGATCCCGAGATCCAAATCAACTCCTGATAGATTTGATCCTATACTGGGAGGTCACGCGTTAGCCAGTGGGCTTGCATCAGTTTGCCTACTTGGCCAAATTTTACTTTTCTATTTGTAGTCCATTTATATTATATAATTGAAATCATTTAAATGATTTTTATATTTCTTTTAAATTATATTAAATATAATTGAAAGCACATCGTAGTGATGTAGTCGAAGTGTAATGGGCCCATAAATTGTAGGTCCAAGTTCAAATCCTAGCTTTGATACATTTAACCATAATGAATAAGGTTATATTTAGTATTACACATTCTTGATTTTTCAATCTTACTTCTACACATTCTTGTTTGGTTTGATTCTATCTAGTTGTATGGCTCGATACATTTGACATATTGGCATTGGTTTAATCCATATTATGTTCTCTTATGTTGGCCCTTATAAAAAATTGGTCATATTGAAAACATAAAAGAGTGTCATTGTTAATGATGTTTAACTAGCCAAATATATTAATGGATTATTGAGTTGGTCATTAATGAATGCACTCAATAATATGGGTGAATTGTGTTGGGTATTAATGACCAACTCATGGTCTTTTCAAATGTTTGATCAAGGTATTATGATAAAATTTTAAAGGACATTAATGGAGGGTTTATTCAACCTTCTATTGAGCTATAAAATCTTGATTGAGGTATTTCTTAAAAAAACAAAAAACAAAAACAAAATTAATTAAAAAAAAAAATTATGAAAATATTTGCACATACTTATTCTCTGATTGTGAAAAGGCAAAAAGAAGAAAAAAAGTTTCGTGAAATCAAATATTAATTATTAATCAAGATGAAGAATATTGTAAAGCTAAAAAGGAAATATAATCACCCATGGGTTGATGAAGATGAAGTGTGAGAGAGGGCTAACGAGAGGATGAGAAAAAGTTGACCATAATTAAGAGAACAACATGAAGAAAATGTAATTCATCTTGTTGCTGAAGGTCCTTTGGTGCATCTAATTGGAGAGAACTTTCGTGACATCTAGTGGAGGGAAATAGTGGTAATTTTTAACCACATTTTCCAAATGAATATTATGCTCAGTTTTTTTTATTTATATTTCAATTTATAATTTACATAATTTTTTTTTACAAATGCTTTCCATGTAACATATGCACAATCTTGATTGGAATATGTAGGGATAAAATTTAACTAGTAGTTGTAAGCCATTGTCCCTTCTTGTGTTTCAAGAATAATTGAATGTTGTAGTGGTTTCAAAGAGATGGAAAATTTTTAGAAAGTTTGGATGCAATCATAAGAGAAGTATCTGGGGGCCTAAGTCTTAATCATATAGTTAGAGAAAAATCTAGTAACATAATTAGGTTTTTTTTTAAGCAAAACACAGTAATAACAGAGGTTAAAATCCTACATGGATTGATAAAACACATGAAATTAAAACATACAGTATTTGTTTTTGTTTTCACAATTCTAAATATGGAAAGGCATGTTAGAATGTATAAAAAATGTATCGTAAGCATTCTCTTCATTTTTCAAATTAAGAAAACTTGATATCCAAGCTAATTGTATGAAAATTACAATTGCTATTGTCGTGCCATAAACTTCAAGAAGTCAAATGGTGACAATGATGCAAAATTGTTGCATGTTTCAATAAAAACATTATAAAGGCATACTAAATTTAGGGTTGGTACATACGAAAAGTATTAGGATTCTTTTTAAGCGTTTTTTTGTAGACATCCCCATTATGCATCATTTTAATCTCTTATTTGTAGGCATCCCCATTGAGATAGAATTCGAGAAAGTGTTAGAAATAAGGTGGTATAATTTTGGAAAACCCATTCTCATGTTATATCGAATTAGAATATTTTTTTGTGATGATGCTTATATTAAGACATGTATGATGAGTATTGTAAGCACATTATGGAGATGACACAAGTTGAAATATTTGAGAAATTTTAAAAAAGAAATGTTAATGTTAATATCACCATTAGCACGCATTAGCATGAAATGATAAATTAAAACCATGATATATTAGGCTCAACACAATTCACCCTTTGAGATACTCATTTTTGTTTTCATTAGTTTTGGTGCATTTTTCCTTATTTTTAGAAAATGAGTATAAGGACATAGAGAAGACCACTTTTGTTTAACCTGACTTAATACCCTTGTTTGATTAACTTAACTCTTTGCATTTGTTTAATTTTATAATCAATGTTTTATGATATTAGTTTAGCAATGTTAAATACTGGCATAAGTTTTTAGAATATTTGTATATGGAAATATTCAACAAAATTTGAGATAATTAATTGTGGAATATTGATTGGGTAAAAGAGTTTGAATGTTAAAGAGTGAAACAAAAAATGATATCTTAATAAAGATATTTAATCAACCATATATTTAAAAATTTAATGAAATTGATTACAAAATTATAAAAGATATGTATGTGTCATTGAATTTAAAAAATATAAAGTATTCAACCAATCCCATGTTAAATATCAATTTGCAACATAATGTTGCAATTGTGAATATTCAACAAAATTACACTTATTGGGAGTTTTTAAAGCCAAAATCACATTGATGAAGAAGGAAAAGGATATTTATATATATTGATAAAACAAGTGTCTATATGGAATCACATGATATATAAGTTTTTCTCATCCTATTATCCACATGTGACATGGTCACCCTCAAAATATTAATGATTGCTCTCATTGTAATATGATAAATTGTTGAATTAGGTCAATAATTTTACATCACACAAATGACTTTTTTTCTTTATTATTTACTAGGGATAATTTTAAGGATAAAAATTTATCTTAAAATGTAGAAAAATTGGCAAATTTAACTAGTCTTTAATATGCAAACTATAAAATGTTTGGCAATATTTTTATATAAATATTTAAATTTATAAGGATTATATATATATATTTTTTATAAAATCTTGAAAATTTTTAAGGTAAAATAATTTTATCCTATAAAATTTGGGAAAATCATTTTGAAAAAATATAGAAATTGGTGAATCTTTTTTTTGGGAAAAAACATAAAAAATTAGTCCATGGGGAAATTAGCCCCTAAAAATTTCCATGCTATTAACAAAGTAATTTTGGTCAACATGCTTAGGAAATTTATGTCAACTATTCACACTTAGGTAACTTTAGTCAACATGCTTAAGAATATTATGATGATGACATAGATTGACATTAGGCTATATAATTGATTGGTCTAGGTTTATGAATTAAAGAAAAAATGAAAGCTAAATGAATTCTCCACATGTCTTATGTAAACAAGACGCAATATGCACTATGTATTTAATTACATATATACTTGACTATCCTCCACACAAAAAACCCACAATCTTATGGTGACTTACTATTTTTATGTTTTAACTCTCAAGCTTACTATTTTGATGTTTTAATTCTCAAGAAGCTTATTTATGGTACCTGGGTACTCTTTTCAATAGAATGCAATTTGTCAATTTTTTTTATAAATTAAATACAACTTGTCTTCAACAACTAATGTCTAAGATTTTTTTCTAAAATTATTTTTAAAATGTTATGAGTATTTTTTTTTTAAAATATTATTGATTTTATTAACTTAATTGTATCTTATATTATAAATGTCATTAAATATTTTTATGGATGTATTGAATCCATAACCCTAATTTCCAAAGGTAAATTTAATGAAATATTGTTGATTTTTGTTATTAAATATTTCACTGGATGTATTGAATTCATAGCCCTAATTTCCATGGATAAATTTAATGAAATTTTGTTAATTCAAATAGTCATTATAGATAATAATATAGTAACTCATTTTGCACCAATGAAATTGGACCATATCAAAAATTTCACATAAGATATAAGGTTTCCTCATCCTATTATCCACATATGACATGACATGGTCCTTCTAAAAATATTAATAACCTCATTTCAATAATGAAGCTTTTGAACTAGGTTAAAAATTTCACATATTAATAACCTCATTTCAATAATGAAGTTTTTGAACTAGGTTAAAAATTTCACATCACACAAAGGGTTTCTTCTCTCTAATATTCATAAGGTAATAGCTAACTTTAATCAACATGCTTAATAATAGTACGAAGATAATGATATGCATTGGCATTGTGTCCTTCATTATGACTTTATGACTTGGGGCTATATGTCCACTTATGTCTCTCATGCTTAATAATAGTATGAAGATGCCAATATACATTGGCATTATGTCCTTCATTATGACTTGGGGCTATATGTCCACTTATGTCTTTCTTAGATACGAGTCTTTGGTTGATAAGTATCCTTTCCTTCATATTTGATTTCCACTTAAAACTTGATTTATTATTTGATTTCAACTTAAGACTTGATTTATTGCATTATTATATAAAGTATTCATATATTATTTCACTAAGTTACTTATATTTTTTAAGATACTTCTAGTGGATTTAATAAGTGAAATAAATTTCAGTTAAAATCATTCATATATTATTTTACTAAGCTACCTTTATTTTATTTTTTAGATACTTAGTAGATTTAATAAGTGAAATAAATTTCAGTTAAAATCATTTATACATATATTTCATGATGAAAATGGGATTGCTGAAAGCTAAAAAATATTGTTTCATGATTAAAATGGGTTTGTTACTGCCAAAAATTATTGGAATTACCTATAAGTATGTTGTTTTATAATCTATAAATTTTTATCTTTCTAAGAAATAGAAAGGATACTTCTATTTGTATAGAAGGCAAAGAAGACGGATTATTGGTTGGTGAAGTTTTAAATGTTGAGATTTATTCATTAAAATGTTTAAAATTTTAAATTGAAATTACATTTAAAGTTTTAAATGTTGATAAATATTATTGAATTAAAATTACAAGTTGTTTATTTTAACTTTTAAATTGTAATAAAAGATAATATACTCTAACTCTAAGCAGAGAAGAAACCATTGGGGATCCTATAGAAACGCTCTTAAAGGGTATAGTTCAAGGTTTTTCAGGATCTGTTCCAAGCGAACTTGTTGCCTTTGCCGATCCGGGTCTGAGAATCTATTTCACTTGCGTTATATACGTAATTATTTTATATTGGAACCATGTTGTTTAGAGATTTGTAAATAGGTTTAATATTTTCTTTAAGTGATTCAACCATAAACAACATAACTAATATCATATAATATTCGAAATTCATGATGCCACCATCTTCATTGTCATTTCCTTCCCACTATCACAGCCCTCCCATCACTCATAGGAGCATAGGAATCTACATGACACATAATAATATCGTCAATAATCACCCGTAAATTAAAATTTAAAATCAAGTTAAATAAATTTTAGTACACAATTTACACAGACAATATATTAAAATATTAACTAGATGGATCAAGTTACCTAGGTCGGGTTAAGGTTAAAATGTGTATATGGGATCTAAGTATGTGCACCCATACTATTCATGCCTTGGTAAACATGAACATTCATGGTGTTAGTATCTAATTTTGCAGTATCAAAATTTTCGTTGTTAGTATGTCTTAGAAAGTTTGTCTTCTAGAAGCTAAGTGCAGATTCAAAGGGTTTTGTCTTTGATGATGTATTGAACATTCGATAGTGAATTTATCAAAATATCAAAAGGAGTCGCTTCAGGAAGTTTTAAGTTCTGGTAGATAAACCCTCATGCTAAACAAATGAATGCGCTATAGGAAATGTGTGGTTTCAGTAATGTTTACTAAAGTCTCAAGGTTTCAAATTCACTTTATGCAGAGATATTGTTATTTTTATCAAAAATATTGGGATGTAAGCCCGATATCCAATTCACATCAAGCCACATGCGCCACCCAGTTTCAAAACATCACACAAACACTCGAGCCTAAGTGTCAAGAGTGCCAAGGGAAAGAGCTCACGGGTCTATAGTCATGCATTACACATTGGCATGATATGAAACATATGCCAATTAAAAAGTGCTTGAATATTTTATATCTCTTGGATGTATATCCCAGACATGCAAAATCTAACAAGCACGCCCAAGTGTCAGAAGAAATACTGAACGCATAAGAGTTTTAAAGCTACAGGAAATTGACGTTGCCGAAAACTATTTCAAAACTTCTGGTAGTGACCTCCATACATGAAAATTCAATTGTTCTATCAGAAGTTTTGTACGTGACTATTTTAGAGGCCAACTTTCAACATGATTTATGACCAAATGAGGAGGAATTTCAAAAATCTAAAACATGGGTGTTTTCCAACATAGGCCCAATTAGGTTCTTTGCAAGTATTTTCCTGAAATAAGAAACTATTTATGATCTGTGAGTGGATCTTTGAAGACGATTTTTCCATATTGCACAAATTTCAGTCTCCTACAAAAACACACAGTTAATGGAGCATCCACCTCATCAATTTGTCTTGGGGATCAAATCTATCCTCCTTGATCATTTGAGCCAACACATAAATGAAGGGTGAGTTGGTTTTAGATCCACCTATTAAGGGATCATGAGTTGGTTGCAGATTCACATTTCTATAGGTAGAGGAGTGATTATTTCCATATTTCTTGCATTAAATCAGAAACTGCTTTTATAGATAAGATTAGTTTCCTAAAATATGGAATGATTTATTTTCTATAAATATTATGATTATGAATTTTAAGAGGGAGGGGGGGATCTTCCTTGGAAAGGAAGTGAGAGGGTTCGATTTTGTTTTTTGGCAACTGATTTTAAAGATATATTTTGTATTCAAAATTGCAGATTTAATGCTTATGTCTTATTATTGAAGAATTATTGTGAATTCAATATCAAATTGTGTCTCCTTATATTGTCACACCCTTTTCTTCTTATTTGAATGACTCGATGATTGTTATGTAAAATACATTAATGGTCCATGATTTATAGATTCCTAAATAGTAAATACTTGCTGTAATTGCCTATACTTCATAAGTTTCATTCAAGTATTTATGTTCATAATTGGAAAGCATTTCTAGTTATTGAATATCCAAATTTGTGAACATATTAAATAAACAGATTGTGAGATTGATATATGATCATATCTGTGTTGCTTCTTTCTTACCTTTTTCACTCTTTGATTCAAAGTGTCTGAATATTGAGTTAATTTTCCTTCAATCCATGCATGTAGTGTATGAGTTTGAGAGTTGTCTTTGATTTGAAATTCCAACCCCAGTTAACCTGATCTACCAACCTACAAAGCATTATTAATTTATATTCAAGATGTTCCAGGAATTCTCTTTTGCAGACAAGAGCAATCTCTAGTGATAAAATCTTTTGGTGCCATTGTCGGGCAGAGAAGTCACAAAGTTATCTTTACCTGGGTGTAGGAAAAAAATAGTTCTATTTCTTGACGGTGAACAAAAACTATACATAGAATTTGACTACAGATCATTCACCTGGTGAATCCATGACTGAAGAATCCACTAGCGACTCCCCTATTCCAGAATCTCAAAATCAATTGATACTTGAATGGAGGCTATAATATCTAAGAGGTTTGATCCATTTGATTTTTTTGTTGTTCATGGATTTCCAAATGTTGTTCCTACTATGAATGAGAGGGGAGATTGTGTCCCCATATTTAGAGAAGGTAAGAATGAAAATAAAACAAAGAACTTGCTTGGTTTTCATGAATACATGCTTCAACTGGGTGTTCTTCATGAGGATGTATTAATGAATATGTTAATGTATTCTCTTGAGGGAGAT
>JASDQU010102886.1:88560-108846 GCA_032191745.1 Picea mariana | reverse complement strand
TCATAGGAGCATAGGAATCTACATGACACATAATAATATCGTCAATAATCACCCGTAAATTAAAATTTAAAATCAAGTTAAATAAATTTTAGTACACAATTTACACAGACAATATATTAAAATATTAACTAGATGGATCAAGTTACCTAGGTCGGGTTAAGGTTAAAATGTGTATATGGGATCTAAGTATGTGCACCCATACTATTCATGCCTTGGTAAACATGAACATTCATGGTGTTAGTATCTAATTTTGCAGTATCAAAATTTTCGTTGTTAGTATGTCTTAGAAAGTTTGTCTTCTAGAAGCTAAGTGCAGATTCAAAGGGTTTTGTCTTTGATGATGTATTGAACATTCGATAGTGAATTTATCAAAATATCAAAAGGAGTCGCTTCAGGAAGTTTTAAGTTCTGGTAGATAAACCCTCATGCTAAACAAATGAATGCGCTATAGGAAATGTGTGGTTTCAGTAATGTTTACTAAAGTCTCAAGGTTTCAAATTCACTTTATGCAGAGATATTGTTATTTTTATCAAAAATATTGGGATGTAAGCCCGATATCCAATTCACATCAAGCCACATGCGCCACCCAGTTTCAAAACATCACACAAACACTCGAGCCTAAGTGTCAAGAGTGCCAAGGGAAAGAGCTCACGGGTCTATAGTCATGCATTACACATTGGCATGATATGAAACATATGCCAATTAAAAAGTGCTTGAATATTTTATATCTCTTGGATGTATATCCCAGACATGCAAAATCTAACAAGCACGCCCAAGTGTCAGAAGAAATACTGAACGCATAAGAGTTTTAAAGCTACAGGAAATTGACGTTGCCGAAAACTATTTCAAAACTTCTGGTAGTGACCTCCATACATGAAAATTCAATTGTTCTATCAGAAGTTTTGTACGTGACTATTTTAGAGGCCAACTTTCAACATGATTTATGACCAAATGAGGAGGAATTTCAAAAATCTAAAACATGGGTGTTTTCCAACATAGGCCCAATTAGGTTCTTTGCAAGTATTTTCCTGAAATAAGAAACTATTTATGATCTGTGAGTGGATCTTTGAAGACGATTTTTCCATATTGCACAAATTTCAGTCTCCTACAAAAACACACAGTTAATGGAGCATCCACCTCATCAATTTGTCTTGGGGATCAAATCTATCCTCCTTGATCATTTGAGCCAACACATAAATGAAGGGTGAGTTGGTTTTAGATCCACCTATTAAGGGATCATGAGTTGGTTGCAGATTCACATTTCTATAGGTAGAGGAGTGATTATTTCCATATTTCTTGCATTAAATCAGAAACTGCTTTTATAGATAAGATTAGTTTCCTAAAATATGGAATGATTTATTTTCTATAAATATTATGATTATGAATTTTAAGAGGGAGGGGGGGATCTTCCTTGGAAAGGAAGTGAGAGGGTTCGATTTTGTTTTTTGGCAACTGATTTTAAAGATATATTTTGTATTCAAAATTGCAGATTTAATGCTTATGTCTTATTATTGAAGAATTATTGTGAATTCAATATCAAATTGTGTCTCCTTATATTGTCACACCCTTTTCTTCTTATTTGAATGACTCGATGATTGTTATGTAAAATACATTAATGGTCCATGATTTATAGATTCCTAAATAGTAAATACTTGCTGTAATTGCCTATACTTCATAAGTTTCATTCAAGTATTTATGTTCATAATTGGAAAGCATTTCTAGTTATTGAATATCCAAATTTGTGAACATATTAAATAAACAGATTGTGAGATTGATATATGATCATATCTGTGTTGCTTCTTTCTTACCTTTTTCACTCTTTGATTCAAAGTGTCTGAATATTGAGTTAATTTTCCTTCAATCCATGCATGTAGTGTATGAGTTTGAGAGTTGTCTTTGATTTGAAATTCCAACCCCAGTTAACCTGATCTACCAACCTACAAAGCATTATTAATTTATATTCAAGATGTTCCAGGAATTCTCTTTTGCAGACAAGAGCAATCTCTAGTGATAAAATCTTTTGGTGCCATTGTCGGGCAGAGAAGTCACAAAGTTATCTTTACCTGGGTGTAGGAAAAAAATAGTTCTATTTCTTGACGGTGAACAAAAACTATACATAGAATTTGACTACAGATCATTCACCTGGTGAATCCATGACTGAAGAATCCACTAGCGACTCCCCTATTCCAGAATCTCAAAATCAATTGATACTTGAATGGAGGCTATAATATCTAAGAGGTTTGATCCATTTGATTTTTTTGTTGTTCATGGATTTCCAAATGTTGTTCCTACTATGAATGAGAGGGGAGATTGTGTCCCCATATTTAGAGAAGGTAAGAATGAAAATAAAACAAAGAACTTGCTTGGTTTTCATGAATACATGCTTCAACTGGGTGTTCTTCATGAGGATGTATTAATGAATATGTTAATGTATTCTCTTGAGGGAGATGCCCGGCAATGGTACAAGTGTTTACCTTCTATCATTTCTTCACTAAAATAATTTCATACATGTTTTCATAATTATTGCAAAAGGATATACCATGATGAGCTTCTATTAGAACATTGTTGTGAAATATGGAATTTGAAATATCCCCTATCAATAAAGACCATGAGGATTTTAGTGATGAAGTTGATGAAAAAATTCCTCAGTCAGTAATGTTGGAGATACATGTGACAATTGTTTAGGTGCCTCTTATAGTTTTAATGCTGAAGATGATTTGAGTTATCAACATAATGATGATTTTTCTTATCTAGATCTTGGTGAAGGTCAATTGTATATTAAAGACCACATATAATCAACTTTTGAAGAAGTAGGGATGGTACATGATCACTTTTCTACTTTTAATTATTTTAATGAAATTTTTATTCAAGAAGAGTATCAACAAGTTAATAATGAATTAGTTTCCCTAAATCATAATGAAATGCATGCTATTCAAAAGCAATTTTAGGAAGATTGGGAGATTGGTTTTGATTATGATTATCATGTTTTACAAAATTCAAAGGCTATTAACTCGCTTATTTATGACAAATATTATGATTTTGATGTTGAAAATGATAATGGATTACAAGGGAAACCAACAGGTTTTTCCTTTACAGAGGATTTTCATCAACAGTCTCAAGACCGAAGTGAGCTCATTGTCAATGAAAATCAACCTAGATATGATGAATACCCAGATGATGAGGAATTAGGAAATCAATTGGTTATGTCTACTTTCCCACAAAGTGTTGACTAGTAGTTGCTAGAAGACAATGAGCCATTATTTACTAAGGATCATATTTCTACATCAACACACATAGAATTTTTTCAACAATGATCATGTCTATGATGATTATGAAACAAAGTCTCGAGAAGGAAATTTTGAAGATGATGACGAGTTACAAGAAAATTCAACAATATTTTCTTTACCATAAAGTATCATTTGCAACAGCCTCATGAAAGCAGTAAGATAATATGTGACAACTATGATCGAAAGTTTGAGGAAAATTGTGAAGAAATTGAAGGTAATTTTTTGCGTCTATTTTTTCCTTCATTGAAATATCATAAAGAAGAAATTGACATCATCAATGAAACAGTGAAATCATATATTTCACATATATGTCACATAGGAAATTCAATTATGAACAAGAAAATGAGGTATTCGCTTACTATCAAAGTATTTTTTCTCGTGATTTTTATGATCTGGTGGCATTCTACATGGATAGTTTGATTAATTCAAATCTTGTATCACTTCTGCATAATGAATATCGGCTCCAACTACATTTTAAGTTACATCTTTTTATGCCATTGTTTATTCCAATATTTCAAGACATGCCAAGAGTTTAGTCATTCAATCAAATACTTGATTGGTTACATTGGAAATGTGATTTCACATGAGTAGAAGGATTCAATTGATTAGCTTAGGTGTATGTATATAAATAATATCAAATTCAGAGATTTGGTTTTCATCTTGAGTTGGTGTGGAGTAGATTAGCTGAATAAAAACTCCATGCCCAATGGAGAAAGACATTGCTATGATTTTTTTCATCTTGCAGAGTGGTTTTTTTTCAGTATGGTTGCAAAACAGGTTGCAGGGATGAAATGGTTTTGGTACAAGTCTGTAATTCTTGGTGCCTTGTAGGGACAAAACCATCCCGATTTGGAGCCAGGTGTTAGTACCTAATTTTGAAATATCAAAATTTTCATTGTCAGTATGTCCCAAAAAGTTTTGGTCTTCCATAAGCTAAGTACATATTCAAAGGGTTTTGTATTTGATGAGGTATTGAACATCTGATAACAAATTTATAAAAAATTCAAAAGGAGTTGCTTCAGGAAGTTTTAATTTCTGATAGCTAAACCCTCATGCTATGCAAATGAATGCACTGTGGGAAATGCTTGGTTTCAGTAATGTTTACTAAAGGGTCAAGATTTGAAATTCACTTTATGCAGAGACATTGTTATTTTATCAAAAATATTGGGTTGTAAGCCCAATCTCCGATTTGCATCAAGCCATACGCACCACCAAATTTCAACACATCACACAAACACATAAGCATAAGTGTCAAGAGTGCCAAGGGAAAGAGCTCACATATCTATAGTCATGCATTACACGTTGGCATGATATGAAACATATTCCAATTAAAAATCTCTTGAATATTGTATATCTCTTGCATGTATTTCCTGGACATGCAAAATCCAACAAGCATGCCCAAGTGTCACACGAAATACCAAACACCGATGTATAGTAGGTAATTTTTTTTTTCTATTCATTATAAAATTAAAATAATCATGAAATAATTAATAACATGTCCCAAGATCCACATCATCATAAACTAATAACGACACATTTGACGCATTAACATAATTAACAACAACACATAATCAATGCATAAACATAAAGAGAGACACAATTCAACACAACAAGATCAACTGAAGAAAATACAATAAACGATCAACCACGTCACAGAGTAATAAAGAACTACCCACCCAACCAATCCTGCATGGTTAGGACCTCCAGGACACATAAGCAACACTCAAGCCCATGATTCTTCCGATTGATATTGACCACTTAAGGTCTCAGGGTTGACGACTGTTCTGAGGAACAAGGAGGTGTCTAAATCCATTTATCAACGCAAATCATAACCCCAGTCTAGATTATTGGTCATACATCAACATTATTACATGGCACAAGAGAAATATAACTACTAAACAACCATACATCAACTTTGTCATGGCGCAAGAATATCTAATTTCTACAACAATCATACATCAACATAATTAATGGTGCTACTAAAACAATCATACATCAACATTATTTAGTGGCACAATGGGATATAATTACTCAATCAATCATAGCTAGACATTATGATTGTGGCACAAGAGTAAGCTAATTATATAACTCATCATACATCAACATTAATTTCAGGACTCAAGGTTTATCATCAACTTCATTTTCATTGCGCATGAGTAAGAAAAATCCTAACCAATCACACATCAACATTTATTTCATGACGCAAGATTAATCATCAACTTGTTTTCATGGCGCAAGAGTAAGCAAAATCCTAGCCAATCACACATCAACATTTATATCATGAAGCCATATTAATCATCAACTTCATTTTCATGGCACAAGAGTAAGCAAACTCCTAACCAATCACACATCAACATTTTAATTCATGACGCAAGATTAATCATCAACTTATTTTCATGAAACAAGAGTCAGCAAATTCATAACCGATCATACATCGACATTTAATTCATGGTGCAAGGGTGATCACCAATTCTAGTATATTGACAAAATATAATCAGATTAATTTACTTACCCACGAAATCTAAAAATCCTAAAATTCTAATTAAAGAGAGCCATAACTAGAGACTTGTGCATATATCCATATAATTATTTTATATCCGATGATTATATTAATGAATGATTTACATATTTAAATGATTCTTCTCGATATTTAATAGATAACTAAAGGAGCATAAGTAGTCTCCCTTGGAAGGAAATATTATAACTTATTCCATACAAGATTATGCTATCCAAACTTTAAAATACGTAAGGATGAGTCAATGATCCTCTTAAGAAACCATAAGGAAGTCAAATCTTCTTTAAGTGATGCTTTAGAATTCAATACTACTTGAATATCTCTTAAAACTTTAACATGATCATTAGTAATAAGAAATGAAGGATTTAGGGTGTGTTCATAACAATCTAAGAGAATTTAAGGAAGGTCATCACCTTAGAGATGTACAAGGATTCGAAACCCTAAATAAAATTAAGAAGGGTAGTCTATTAAGGCCATAGATATAAGAATTCATTCCTATCTTAATTTCAATAAAAAAAATTTAAAAGAAGGACCCAACCCTTTTTAATATAAAGAGAACTCAAGGCTTATTCCTTGCATAACCATTTGACAAATGGGTCAAAAAACTAATGGAAAAAATTAAGGAATCTCAAAGTCAGAATTATGCACACGCAGAGTACATCCCCATGCCATCATAGAGTAAGTTTATATACTCCCTGAGTAAGTTGGGTGAAGTAAATTGCAAGGTGAAACCAAGGAAAACACAGGGTAACTCTGTGCAATCACAAAGGAAGTGTAATTAATGAAAATCGTTGAGTGGTCTTCCATGCAAATGTAGATTGAATTTATGAGAATCATTGGTTATTCTGGGTAAAAAAATGAAGATTAAGGGAATGAACTTGCTGAGTGGAATCCAAGAAAATCGCATAATGAATTTATAAAAATTGTTGGGTATTCCAAGAAGAAAAAAAAAGCGCAGAGTAAGTAAGTGAATTATCTGAGTGAAATCCAAGAAAATCACTGAATGAATTTATGAAAATCGCTAGGTATTCTAGGAAGAAAAAAACATGAAGAGTAAGTAAGTGAATTAACTGAGTGAAATCCAAGAAAATCATTGAATGAATTTATGAAAATTGTTGGGTATTCCAGGAAGAAAAAAAACACAGAGTAAGTAAGTGAATTAACATAGTGAAATCCTAGCAATTCACAGCTTAAGGTTATGAGAATCACTGGGCATATTCTAGGAAAAAAGCACCAAGCGATTTTGATGGAAAACACAGAGAATACTCAAGGAATAATAGAAAGGTAGGATCATGGTAAAACACAAAGAATACTTCAGGAATAATCACAAGGTAATATCATGGTAAAACATAGAGAATACTCTAGGAAGAATCACAAGGTAAGATCATGGTAAAACGCAGAGTGTGTTGGTGGATGTTCCAATCTACAAACAAAAGTTTAGGGAGCAAGCAAGTAGTGATTGAACAATAAGTAATCTGGTTCGACACAGTGAGGTAATCAATAAAAACATTTAGATTAAAAAGGGATAACATTGATTAATATTTTCTATACATTAGTTACAATTTAGTTGGTAGCATGGTTAAAAATATCCTTTCCACATCCCACAACCATCCATTGAACTCACATAATTTAACATCATAATTTAATACAGTTTTTGCAATAAAAATCCATGTATATGTAATCCAAACTATTGCATCCAACTCAGATAAGAAATAACGTAACAACTAACGTCAAAGCTGAACAGGTTCTTTCGTTGTGGCGCTCCTTCCAATATTCCGCTTGCTAATCGTTTAGACTTCACTTGTACCTCCCATCCAATGCTAGGGGTACTCTTCTTCCCCCTTACCCCCCCGATCCACAAAGGGGCCATGCACACACAAAACCAGAAATCCTCTAGCTCCCATATCGCCTTGCAAGGTAGAGCCACCACTCTCTCTCAAGCTGGGTATCCCAACTCTCACAAGTAAAACCAATTAAAAATCCAGCAACATAACTTTACCCATAACTCGTGTGATCCATTTCTCATCTAGGCCATTTTTTTTATAGAATTTCCCTTGACACATCCCCACTTTCACAATTAATACGCTTTTTAATTAAATAATTTATAATTATTTTCCCCTTACACTTGTCATCCTCTCCCCCAAATTGCACAAGTAAATCCACAATTTATTTTAATAAAAGTCAATTTCCCTCACCCTTCCTAAAGGAGCTCCTTAAATCAGTCTTATTTGTCTCTTTATTCCCCTTATTTCCAATTAATGATTGACGCCTTACTAAATCTGAGTTGATTTAAAATAGAATTCTTCTCCTAGTTAGACTAGTGTTAACTAGACTCTAGATACCTTTCTATGCGTACACATCCCTTCAACTTTATTCCATTCTTACCTTAAATTCCAATTTGGTAATTTCTTGCACATATGTGTATTAAATCAATCTTTAGGTTTGTTTTATTTTTCTTAATTTCTTAAATGGATTTACTTCATCCCCTCATTATTTAATTTATAATTTAGTTTTAGTCTTCTTACTAACTTAGAATTAGGCTTAAATTTTTTGAATAGGCTTAGAATTTCATTTGGGGATTCATAAGTAATCATTTCAATCCTTAATTAATTAATTAAATCCGACAATGCTTAAATATTTTACAAGGCTTAATTATTTTCCCAAGGTTTTCTAGGCCACCTAGGTTCATTGACCCAAGTGTTACTTTCACGATGTGCCCTTCAAGACACATTCTGTGCTCCAAGGGTGCCACTCGCCTTTGGCTAGTTTTGGTAGTTGTCCAACCCCTGGAGTCAACACTCCATTCATGCGAACTTGTGAGAGACAAAGGGATTCTAAGGAATACGACCCTGCCTTATTGTGCGCCCCTTAGAAATGTTCATGAGTGACCTCTCAAATTAGGTAATCGTTAACCTACAATTTGAGCCACAAAGAGAGTGATAGTAGGTTATGACAGGGACTCTGCCACACCTATCCCTCAATATCTAGTCTATGTGCATGGCCCCTTTACTCCGTATGTGAGTCAGATTAGCAAGCAATCGTCAGCCTGCATCCATGAACGAAACAATGTCAATGATCCATATACAAAATCACACTATAATCGATCATATGTCACATATGCATAAATGAAATACTCAAACCAACATAATCCACTCTCTGACTCAATCCAGAGTCCCAAGAGGTCCATTGATGCGATCGACATCCACAATATGTTAAGTGTCCTGCACACTCAGGAGAAACTCGTCAATAACATATGTATATACTTATATATTAACTAAAAGAATATCATAATCCATCAACGTCATCATAAAAATCCATAACAGAAACCATAACCATGTACTATAACTGGATCACTTGCATGCAAGTTTCCTCAAAGAATAAGTCAATAACACGTGCTCGCAAGAGCGAGATGTTACAAAGTTATTATAGCTAAAACCTCATGCTATGAAAATGAATGCACTGCGGGAAATGCTTGGTTTCAATAATGTTTACTAAAGGGTCAAGAAGTGAGGATACCAATATTAGTGTAGTTTGAATTGACCATTAATGAATTTGGGTTTTCCCACTTCAATGAGTGGTGTGGAGAATACAAGCTTCCATCCTTCCACATACCAAAAAGTTGGAGATGAAAAAATAATTTGAAAGATAACAAGACAAAGGTATAAATGAAAGACAATGGTAAGACCAAGCATAATGGAAAGGGAAATACCACTTGAAATCACTTTTATAGGAACATTGCAATACTACCCATGATGAAGGACACAAAATGGTTTTTGGACTAGCTCCATGGATGGATTATTCTATTATTGACAATATGAATGATCCATTTTCTCCAATGATCCTACTAGAATATACTTTTAGGACTAGATGTCCCCCAACTCTTCTCAATATCTGAATAAATTATTGGTGAAGACTTTGAAAAAGGTTATGGTTGTCACGTCCTCAACCACCAACAGGCCGGGAAACATCACTACAGGACGTCTCTCTTAGCTTCGATACCATTTTGTAATTTCCCTAGCCACTAACAGGCCAAGCAACATCACTACAAGATGCCTCTCTTAGCTCTGATACCATTTTGTAACTTTATGTGCATGCATATCTAACATAAATTAACAGTTATAACATTCTATTCATGCCATTTATTCATGCATAAATAATTATTAAAATATTCTGAAACTATATGCATACAGATGACATATTCTAACCATACACAAATTAATGCAGAAATAACAGTAAGCCTACACATACATAATATATGATATATCTAGGCATTACTCATCAAGTTATAAAACATGTACCTTTACAAAAAATACAATCAACATAGATTTGGTACTTATCTTTCAATAGATGAGCACCAACTACATGCAGACCTTCCACAACCCTCCCAGCCTTAGACCACACTGCTCATCATGCTCAACAATGGGTCACTCCCGAGCTGGGACTAAACTCCACTGGGCAAGGGATTGCTAGGCTTGGCAAGGGCAACAGGAAAATCACACAGGTCAACAGGAAGGATTATCTCCCAAGGCTAGCTCACACTAACAACCTACAACCTCTCATTCCCCACATTTTTGTCCCACCCTAGGAAGTGTGCCCCTTCTCTTCTCAACAGTCCTTCGACTACCCCACTTCCCTTCCAGGGCTTCAACAACAGGCTAGATAGGAATTCTCCGAGCACTATAGCTGCAGTTGGGATCCCTCTGGGAAATCACTTCTCCAACAACCTCTCTCACCCAAAGAGAGTTTCTTGCAGGCCTGACAACCCGCCTCTTCAAACCACATGCATGACAACCTGCTTCTTCAATCCAACTTCTAAGTCAATTCTCGATAAGGTGATGGAAACAACAAAGCTCAGTAAAGAAAAGACGATGGAAGCAAGCCACACTCAGTCTAGGAACTGTGTGGATGCAACAACCAATAGTTAAGACAAAACACGGCTCAGGCAGTTACATGGTGCCTGCTTGTTCAGAGGTTGATGATGGAGATGATGGCTCAGTACGTGAATCAGTGGGTGAATTGGGTAGGGTGGCACACTTGCGAGCAGGCGAGGGTCATGAGAATGGCGAGGAGGAGGAACCCCCAATGAGCTGGCTTTACCAGCTATAAAATGCACGCTCCCAAGTTGACACATGTATTCCTTAAGTCGCACGAGTTCCACTTAGCACACATTCCCTTTCCCAGGAACTTAAGACAACACCTATCATGTCCACCTTAGCCTTTAGGAAATAATAATAAAATATTATTCCATTAGAGGTAATCTCTCTAGCTTAGCCCCTAGGCCTAGACACGTAGCTCTCTCCCTTACCCTACCTAGTGGAGCTTAGTCCCCCATAACTCTTTCTTCGTGGTCGGTCTACATGCAACAATGTAATTTTATTAATGATATGTGCATTTACATATACAAAAATCAAGCTCATGGCCTTAAGCATCTAGGCTCTCCGGCCTAATCAACATATAAGTATTCAGCTTACAAACACTTGGATCACCAGCCTATAAACATATTTACAATTCAGCAGGGGCTCGTCCTTGGGGTGTTACAATCCCCTCCCCTTATTTTTTCACTGTCCTCAGTGCAACTTAATTACACAACAACACCAAGATCTCCAAAATATTCAAAAAGATGCGGGTACTCTGCCTGCATAACATCTTCATGCCCCCATGTTGCGTCCTCAGGATCATACCAGGTCCACTGAACTTTTACAAGCCCTATGGCTTGATTTCGGAGCTGCTTGCTTTCCAGTCCAATATACGCACCAGATGCACCTGAAAAACGCTTTCCTGCTCCACTTGAATCACATTCCAATCAATAACATGAATAACATCAGGTACATAATTCTTAAGCAATGACACATGAAATACATTATGTATAGACATGCATGCAGGCAATGCAAGCCTATATGCTACTAGACCAATCCTCTCTAGGATTTCAAACGATCCACAATATCGAGCTGCCAACTTTGAACAATTTCCCAACTTCAGGGAGCTTCAGTTGGCCTTCACTCTCAAGAATACATGATCCCTTGCTTTAAATTCTCTATGAGTTCTGTTCTTATCAGCATAACTTTTATGCCTGTCTTGGGAAGCCTTCAAATTATGCTTAATCGTCAGCATTTTCTCTTCCATTTCCTTGAGCAACTCTGGCACAACCACTTCCCTATCAACTGGGTTGTCCCAACTTACCGGGGTGTTGCACTTTCTGCCATAAAGTGCTTCAAACAGGCTCATCTTTAGTGATGCTTGATACCCATTATTGTAGGCAAATTCTACCAAGTGTATATAATCTTCCCATTTAGATGGTTTGTCCATCACATAAATCCTTAGAAAGTCCTCTATCACTTGGTTCACCCTTTCTTTTTTCCCATCCAATTCAGGATGATATGTTGTACTGAAGTTCATATTTGTTCCGAACCCCTTGAATAACCCCTTCCAAAACATTGAGTTAAACTTTGGGTCTCTGTCGGACACAATTGTCTTGGGTACGCCATGGAAGCGTGCTACTTCCCTCATTTAAATATCAACAACATTAGTTTCTTTATGAGTAGTCTTCATAGGAATGAAATGGATAGATTTAGTAAGATTGTCCACCACCACCATGATTGCATCATGATGCTTCTTGTTATGGGAAAACCCATGATGAAATCCATTGTTACAACTTCCCATTTCCACTCAGGAATGGGTAATGGTTGTAGCAAACTTGTTGGGTGTCGATGCTCAGCCTTTACCTTTTGACATCCCAAGCATTTGGGAATAAAATCAACAACTTTATTCTTCATGCCTGGTCAGTAATATTGGCTTTTGACTGCTGAGATTTTTTTTCTGATATCATGGGTGTCTCGCATAAGGTACATTGTACATTTATTTTAAAATCACACTCCTGAATTCATAAGAGTTGGGTACATAAACTTGGTTTCTATATAGGAGGATTCCATCCATTCCCAATTCATAATCCTCAACTTTCTGCTACATTTTTCCTTGCTACAATTTTGTTACCAATTCCATGTATTGCAAATTTGATTTTGTAGCCTCTGCAAATCTATCTTTCAAATCTGATTGGTACATGATAATGGCAGTATCATGCAGTTCATGCACTCTCCTACTGAGTGCGTCAGCGAATTTGTTCTCTTTCCCCTTGATATGCTTTATATCAAAGTCATGTTCACTGAGAAACTCTAACCATCTGCTTTGCCTGGCATTTAGAGTTGGCTGATCAAAAAAATACTTCAGACCATTATGGTTTATCCTTAGCTCAACCCTCTTTCCCATGAGGTAGTGCCTCCACTTCTTCAAAGCGTGCACTATGGCTGCCAACTCCAAATTGCTTGTGGCATAGAGCCTTTCATGCTCCTTCAACTTCCTTGATTCATAACATACAACAAACCCATTTTGACTGAGGACTCCACCTAGTCCTTCTTTACATGCATCTGTGCATACAATGAAGTCTTCATTTGGATCTGCAATCCTCAGAATTGGAGCACTGGTTAACAGTTGCTTCAATTGCTGGAAGCTTCTTTCATATTCTTTTGTCCATTGAAATTTCTTTCCCTTCCTTTGCAAGGAAGTGATGGGGCGAGGTATTCTCGAAAACCTTGCAATGAACCTTCTATAGTAACCAACTAAACCCATGAACGATCTGACTTCTATCACATTCTTTGGTGTCATCCACCTTTTAATGGACTCAATCTTTTTAGGGTCCACCGCTATCCCTTCATCAGATATGATATGCCCCAAATAGTGATTTCTATTTTGATAAAATGAGCACTTGCTCAGTTTGGAATACAACTGATGCTCCCTTAGCACTTGCAACACCATCCTCAAATGATTCTCATGATCTTCTTCCAACTTGGAATATACAAGGATGTCATCCAAAAAGAGAATGAAAAACTTGTCTAAATATTTTCAGAAAAAACCATTCATTAAGCACATGAAAATAGCTGGTGCATTTGACAACCCAAATGGCACCATTGTGAACTCATAATGACCATACCTTGTCCTGAAGGAGGTCTTGCTGATATCTTCCTCTTTAATCCTTACCTTATGGTATCCTGACCTGAGATCTATCTTGGAAAATATCTTTATATCCTTCAATTGATCAAAGAGATAATCAATCCTTGGCAGATGATACTTGTTCTTTATAGTTACTTTATTCAACTGTCTGAAGTCAATGCACAATCTCAACTTCCCATATTTCTCTTTCACAAACAAGACTGGGGAACCCCAAGGTGACACACTTGGGAATATATACCCCTTCTTCATAATTTATTCAAGATGCATTTGCAAATCCTTCAGTTCTGGTGTGTTCATTTGGTAAGGAGTCTTTGACACTGGAGCTGCTCCAGGCATTAAATTGATAGAGAAACCGATATCTCTCTTTGGGGGTAGTCCTGGTACATCATTGAACACATCTTCAAAATATTCCAGGACTTCATAATCCCCCAAATTTGGTATCTTATCCTTATATGCTTCCTCCATATGGGCTGCAAATATTTGACAACCTTTCCTATAGAATTTCTTCAGTTGCATTGCTGAAATTTCTTTTATAGTCACTGCCCTAGGAATTCCTTGGACTTTTCTCTGATTTCCTTCCTCATCTAGGAAAGTGAATGCCTTGTTACAATAGTCTAATATGGAATGGTGTTGGTCTAACCAATCCATACCAATCATGCAGTCATAAGAGCCTAAAGGAAAGATGTTCAAATCTTCCCTTGTGCTCAGTCCATTCATGTCCATAAGACATGAATTAACCATCTCATTGACTTTTTTTTTGGCTCCAGTATCTAGCTGCACCAACCAAGATTTTCCATTCTTGTTTCTTGGAAAATGCAAACTTTCCACCATCTTAAGATCTTTATAACTATGACTAGCTCCTGAATCAATTAAAATAGTAATGGTTTCGTTGTTGATAATACCTTTCACTTCAATCATATAAGATTGATACTCTGCTTGCCTGTTGTCCAGGGATGCATAAATCCTTGGTATATTTCTTCCCATGTCCCCCACAGTTTCATCTCACTGAACATTGTGAACAACTCTCACTTTGTCACTTCTGTAAGGACAATTTCTAAACATATGATCACATTTACAACCCCAACATTGAGTAGGTTGTTGCCTTGGCCTTTGACCACCTGTCTCAATCATTCTGGGTTCTCTAAAACTTGGTTGTCGCTGAGGATTATTTCTGAAGAATGGTGGCTTAATTCCCTTCTTCCTCTGATCCATCTTGAATTTCTTCTTTTCTTGCCAATATTTTTGGAAAGTTGGTCTTGCTTTTTGCTGATCATATAGGCACTTAGCTTGCCTTATGGTCTCCTCCAATGTTTTTGGATCATCATATTGTATTTTTTCACTGATGGATGGTCGAAACCCACTCAAATACCTCTGAATATTGACTATCTCATCCTTGATGAAAGAGGCATACTTCATCAATTCTAAAAACCTTCTTTCATACTCATCAATGGACACACTTCACATCTTGAGTTCAAATAACTCTTTCATTTTCTTATCATAGTACCTCTTAGTCAATTACTTCTTTTCAAAATACTTCTTGAATTCCCTCCAAGTAACATATTTCTCTTTAATGTGTTTCACCCACACAAGCTGATCCCACCACATGGAAGCCTTACCTTTGAGTTGATAGATGGAAATTATTCGCTCTGCATGAGAAGAATAATTATGAAATTGAAAATACTTCCTCATGCCCAACAACCATGTCTCTGCATCTTCATCCTTCTTGTTCTCCCCATTAAACATAAGAGGTTTGATTTTGTTCATTTATCCTCGTAGCTCATCCACCCCAGACCTCTTATGATTCATAACAGGGGATGGACTTGAGTTGTTGTATGCTCTCTTATTGGAATGCCTCAGGGAGTGTTGGTGATGTCTGCTATCACTTTTTGTACTTCTATGACTTTCATATTTTCTTGAGCCACTCTCCTTATCCAATTTATTTTCTATTATTTGTGGGCTCCGCATCAACTTTATGTTGAATTATCCCTGTTGCTCCCTGCCCTTCATGAGATTTTTGTTATATGCTCGGTGAGTTTGGGCATCTTTCAACAACTTTTCAATGATTTTCATCATGTTCCCTTCTTTATCTATCTCTTCTCCATGCCCATTGGAGTTTGATCCTTCAACTCCCAAATGGACATCCATTCCTCTAATTTCATTTTATGAACTGTAAGCACCATGTGCCTCCTCCATTTCTCCGCACTATGCGACAATTCAGTTTGGTTATGACAATCGTTAATTATGCAAAATGTGTAGTCAACCAATTTTTTTATGAGGATAATAGAATTTAATTTTTTTTCAGAATAAACCAATTTGATTCAATAAAAACAATATCAGATTCCATTTTCAATGGGTCTTGGTCAGTCAAGAACCCCTTCGGGATTCTATCTCTAAGCCCCACTCTGTTCTGCAACAAAATTTTGGGCGTTAACCCCTCTTTTCTTCTGCCCTTCGTTCGCATGGGACCACGACTGTGACACAACGCTTATGATTTGGGCGCTTATTCGGAGCCTTGAAACTTTGGGCTCCAGGCTTCACTGGTTTCCCTTTTTCTGCGTGTCCCAACATCATAGAACAACGAAATGTAGAACACATGAAGAACGACATATCTACGGTCCACATTCCTTGCTCCGATCTACGGTGGATAGGAGCTTCAGAAATTTCTTCCTTCTATTGCTTCATGCACCATTTCCTCTGAAGTGTCAAGTCTCCGGACTTCACGATCTAGCGCCACGCGTCCACTGGGGCCCACGGTTTTCGTGCTTGAACTAATAAATACTGGAAACGTCACATCAAACTTTATAATTTTTCAAATTGCGGGGACATGGGTTGACGATTTTGGAGTAACCCGCCGATCGTTCCGTAATTGTCCCCACACTGACACGTAGCACTTCTAGGAAACCATGGTTTGGATTGCGGGACCGCCTTGTAGAATTATCTATTACGCAACTTTGATCTCCGTAATGCCTCCCGACCATCGATCTTGATAGATCGTGATCAAAGTTAATGCGGGCCCAATCTAGCTAACTTCTTTTCCATGTTTAAATACCTTGCGCCACCACCAGGAGTGCCACGTGGTAGGAAACATGAATCCGACACGTGGTCCAATCAAGCGGGTGACATATGTCATGTTCTAACTGCATTTCTATCTTACAAGGGTTCTTAACTCACTGACATGTGACACACATGCCATGTTTCCACGTCATCCTTAGTGACGTCAATAGGCCACGCCACTGCACGATTTCGGGCTTCAGGAGATTTCACCTTAGCATACCCCATTTCTCCCAAATGTCGAATTCTCGAACAAGCCGATCTTCTAAGACGCATCTCCTTCGACGAATGATCCAGATTGTCTTCGGAATTTGAGACTTTAGAGATTCGGGCTTTGGGACTTTGGGAGTTTCCACTCTATTCACACCTTGTTTCTCCCGAATGTCATATTCTCGAACAAGTTGATCTGCCGACACATGTCCCTTTTGATGAATGGTCCGAATGAACTCCAGACTTCGAGACTTCGGGAGTTTGTGCATCAACACACTCCATTTCTCTCAAACGTCGAACTACCGAACAAGTCGATATTCTGACATGCGTCTCCTTCTTGGATTGATGGACAGGACTTGCACGAAGTTCTCTCTGTATTCTCTACATGTAACTGAGAGTTGTGACCTCGGCTTAACCTTTGGGTTCTTATCACACTTTGCCAGATCGACAGTTGTTCTTTAATGGACCGTGAAGATCATCAACCAGGAGTGATTGCATAAACTCAACTTGCTCACGCTTTAATTTCCTTCTCGATCTCCGTAATGTGAAGATGCTCGTCTGTAGTGGGATCGATATCCACTGTTGATCTGTTGATCTAGAAAGATCAATGATCTTGAGGGATTGCATAGTCTCAACTTGTTCACACTTTAATTTCCCTTGCGATTTTCGCAATGGTTCCCCATCGTCGATCTCCCTTCAATGAGATATGATGGTCATGACTTAATCTTCACTTGATCTGATGACTTATCTTTCACTCAACTAGATCTAATGGCCCAACACCACGAATGTTGTGATTTCTTTCTCCGTGGCCATTTCTTAAACTTGTTACACCTCCTGTGTTTCCAAACACAGTCCAAGTATTCTTTTCCAAAACTTTTGCTTCAACTTCCACTAACATGGCCCATCTAGGATCAATGTTGAAACCATGGCTCTGATACCATTTTGTCACGTCCCCAACCACCAACAGGTCAGGAAACGTCACTTCAGGACGTCTCTCTCTTAGATATGATACCATTTTGTAACGTCCCTAGCCACCGACAGGCCGAGCAACGTCACTACAGGACGTCTTTCTTAGCTTTGATACCATTTTGTAAATTTATGTGGATGGATATCTAATGAAAATTAATAGTTATAACATTCCGTTCATGCCACTTATTCATGCAAAAATAATTATTAAAATTTTTTGACACTATATTCATACAGACGACATATTCTAACCATACATAGATTAATGTAGAAATAATAATAAGCCTACACATACAACATATATGATATATCTAGGCATTACTCATCAAGTTATAAAACATGTACCATTACACAACATACAATCAACATATATTTGGTACTTATCTTTCAATAGATGACCACCAACTACGTGCAGACCTTCCACGAACCTCCCATCCTTAGACCACGTTTCTCATCACGCTAAAAAGTGGGTTACCCCTGAGCTGGGACTAAACTCTATTGGGTGATGGATTCCTAGGCTTGGCAAGGGCAACAATAAAGTCGTACAAGTCGAAAGGAAGGATTATCTCCCATGGCTATCTCACACTAACAACCTACAACCTCTCAATCCCCACATGCCCGTCCCACCCCAGGAAGTGTGCCCCTTCTCTTCTCAACAACCCTTCGGCTACCCCACTTTCCTTCTAGGGCTTCAGCAACAGGCCGAACAAGAATTCATTGAGCATTATAGCTGCAGTTGGGCTCCCTTTGGGAAATCACTTCCCCAACAACCTCTCTCACCTGGAGAGAGTTGATTGCAGGCATGACAACTTGATTCTTCAGTCCACGGGCCTGACAACTCACCTCTTCAAACCACAGGCTTGACAACCTGCTTCTTCAGTCCAACTTCTAAGTCAATTCCTGATAAGTTGATGGAAAAAACAAAGATCAGTAAAGAACAGACGATGGAAACAAGCCACACTCAGTCCAAGAACTGTTGGTTGCAACGACCAATAGTTAAGATACAACACAACTCAGGAAGTTATAGGGTGTGTGCTTGTTCAGAGATTGACGATGGAGATGATGGCTCAGTACATGAGTCAGTGGGTGAATCGGGCAGGGTGGTAGACTTGTGAGCATGAAAGGGTCATGTGAATGGAGAGGAGGAGGAACCCCCAACGAGTTGAATTTTCTAGCTATAAACTGCATGCATCCAGGTTGACACATGTCTTCCTCAAGCCGCATGAGTTCCACTTACACTCATTCCCCTTCCCAGGAACTTAGGAGAACACCTATCATGTCCACCTTAGCCTTTAGGAAATAATAATAAAATATTATTCCCTTAGAGGTAATCCCTCTAGCTTAGCCCCTAGGCCTAAACACTTAGCCCCCTCCCTTACCCTACCTAGTGGAGCTTAGTCCCCCATAACTCTTTCTTCATGGTCGGTCTACACGCAACAATGTAATTTTATTAATGATATTCAGATTTACATATACAAAAATCAGGTTCATGGCCTTAAGAATCTAGGCTCTCCGACCTAATAAACATATAGGTCTTCAGCTTATAAACACTTGGCTCAACAACCTATAAACATAATTACAATTCAGCAGGGGCTCGACCTTGAGGTGTTACAATGGTGGTAAAGTTGGTGAGTGTGCTAGATATATTGTAAAACTCATTGAGGTATTTTGGAAATTAATTTTAGGAATAAAGTTTTAGAGAATTATATATCAACCAAATGGTTTTGTGAGAGTTAATCAAGAACATTTTTATAGGAAAATATATACAAACTTGCATAAGTCCACATCTACTAGCATATGCTTTGCATGTACCTTGCCTTAGGGTGCATTCACTTTTCCTTATAAGATATGTATTCAAACAAGTTCACGAGGATGGAATCCCATCCCTAGGTTGTACGAAACTCAAGTTGGACTTTTGGTGGTAAGTTGATCGCATAGAAATCATGTTTTTTAGGGGTTGTAGGTGAATAGATGCATACATTTGTAGAGCTAAGAAGCATTAAACGAAACAAGTTTTTACGAATGATACGAATTAGAAGAATAATTATTTAATCCTACAAAACAAACTTCAACATCAACTTTATGGTTTTGAGAATATGGAGTCAATGTGGCTAAGATCAAGACATATATCAATTGTGATTTAAGGAGGAATACAATTGTATGAAAATGTACTTTTACTACTTAAAATAGAAACATATCTTTGAAATAATTCTCATAGTTAAAGGCCCAAGTGGAGTTTTGATTGATGAATAG
>JASDQU010102886.1:65530-88540 GCA_032191745.1 Picea mariana | reverse complement strand
TCATAGGAGCATAGGAATCTACATGACACATAATAATATCGTCAATAATCACCCGTAAATTAAAATTTAAAATCAAGTTAAATAAATTTTAGTACACAATTTACACAGACAATATATTAAAATATTAACTAGATGGATCAAGTTACCTAGGTCGGGTTAAGGTTAAAATGTGTATATGGGATCTAAGTATGTGCACCCATACTATTCATGCCTTGGTAAACATGAACATTCATGGTGTTAGTATCTAATTTTGCAGTATCAAAATTTTCGTTGTTAGTATGTCTTAGAAAGTTTGTCTTCTAGAAGCTAAGTGCAGATTCAAAGGGTTTTGTCTTTGATGATGTATTGAACATTCGATAGTGAATTTATCAAAATATCAAAAGGAGTCGCTTCAGGAAGTTTTAAGTTCTGGTAGATAAACCCTCATGCTAAACAAATGAATGCGCTATAGGAAATGTGTGGTTTCAGTAATGTTTACTAAAGTCTCAAGGTTTCAAATTCACTTTATGCAGAGATATTGTTATTTTTATCAAAAATATTGGGATGTAAGCCCGATATCCAATTCACATCAAGCCACATGCGCCACCCAGTTTCAAAACATCACACAAACACTCGAGCCTAAGTGTCAAGAGTGCCAAGGGAAAGAGCTCACGGGTCTATAGTCATGCATTACACATTGGCATGATATGAAACATATGCCAATTAAAAAGTGCTTGAATATTTTATATCTCTTGGATGTATATCCCAGACATGCAAAATCTAACAAGCACGCCCAAGTGTCAGAAGAAATACTGAACGCATAAGAGTTTTAAAGCTACAGGAAATTGACGTTGCCGAAAACTATTTCAAAACTTCTGGTAGTGACCTCCATACATGAAAATTCAATTGTTCTATCAGAAGTTTTGTACGTGACTATTTTAGAGGCCAACTTTCAACATGATTTATGACCAAATGAGGAGGAATTTCAAAAATCTAAAACATGGGTGTTTTCCAACATAGGCCCAATTAGGTTCTTTGCAAGTATTTTCCTGAAATAAGAAACTATTTATGATCTGTGAGTGGATCTTTGAAGACGATTTTTCCATATTGCACAAATTTCAGTCTCCTACAAAAACACACAGTTAATGGAGCATCCACCTCATCAATTTGTCTTGGGGATCAAATCTATCCTCCTTGATCATTTGAGCCAACACATAAATGAAGGGTGAGTTGGTTTTAGATCCACCTATTAAGGGATCATGAGTTGGTTGCAGATTCACATTTCTATAGGTAGAGGAGTGATTATTTCCATATTTCTTGCATTAAATCAGAAACTGCTTTTATAGATAAGATTAGTTTCCTAAAATATGGAATGATTTATTTTCTATAAATATTATGATTATGAATTTTAAGAGGGAGGGGGGGATCTTCCTTGGAAAGGAAGTGAGAGGGTTCGATTTTGTTTTTTGGCAACTGATTTTAAAGATATATTTTGTATTCAAAATTGCAGATTTAATGCTTATGTCTTATTATTGAAGAATTATTGTGAATTCAATATCAAATTGTGTCTCCTTATATTGTCACACCCTTTTCTTCTTATTTGAATGACTCGATGATTGTTATGTAAAATACATTAATGGTCCATGATTTATAGATTCCTAAATAGTAAATACTTGCTGTAATTGCCTATACTTCATAAGTTTCATTCAAGTATTTATGTTCATAATTGGAAAGCATTTCTAGTTATTGAATATCCAAATTTGTGAACATATTAAATAAACAGATTGTGAGATTGATATATGATCATATCTGTGTTGCTTCTTTCTTACCTTTTTCACTCTTTGATTCAAAGTGTCTGAATATTGAGTTAATTTTCCTTCAATCCATGCATGTAGTGTATGAGTTTGAGAGTTGTCTTTGATTTGAAATTCCAACCCCAGTTAACCTGATCTACCAACCTACAAAGCATTATTAATTTATATTCAAGATGTTCCAGGAATTCTCTTTTGCAGACAAGAGCAATCTCTAGTGATAAAATCTTTTGGTGCCATTGTCGGGCAGAGAAGTCACAAAGTTATCTTTACCTGGGTGTAGGAAAAAAATAGTTCTATTTCTTGACGGTGAACAAAAACTATACATAGAATTTGACTACAGATCATTCACCTGGTGAATCCATGACTGAAGAATCCACTAGCGACTCCCCTATTCCAGAATCTCAAAATCAATTGATACTTGAATGGAGGCTATAATATCTAAGAGGTTTGATCCATTTGATTTTTTTGTTGTTCATGGATTTCCAAATGTTGTTCCTACTATGAATGAGAGGGGAGATTGTGTCCCCATATTTAGAGAAGGTAAGAATGAAAATAAAACAAAGAACTTGCTTGGTTTTCATGAATACATGCTTCAACTGGGTGTTCTTCATGAGGATGTATTAATGAATATGTTAATGTATTCTCTTGAGGGAGATTCCCGACAATGGTACAAATGTTTACCTTCTATCATTTCTTCACTAAAATAATTTCATACACGTTTTCATAATTATTGCAAAAGGATATACCATGCTGAGCTTCTATTAGAACATTGTTGTGAAATATGGAATTTGAAATATCCCCTATCAATAAAGACCATGAGTATTTTAGTGATGAAGTTGACAAAAAAATTTCTCAGTCAGTAATGTTGGAGATACATGTGACAATTGTTTAGGTGCCTCTTATAGTTTTAATGCTGAAGATGATTTGAGTTATCAACATGATGACGATTTTTCTTATCTAGATCCTGGTGAAGGTCGATTGTATATTAAAGACCACATATAATCAACTTTTGAAGAAGTAGGGATGGTACATGATCACTTTTCTACTTTTAATTCTTTTAAAGAAATTTTTATTCAAGAAGAGTATCAACAAGTTAATAATGAATTAGTTTCCCTAAATCATAATGGAATGCATGCTATTCAAAAGCAATTTTAGGAAGATTGGGAGATTGGTTTTGATTATGATTATCATGTCTTACAAAATTCAAAGGCTATTAAATCGCTTATTTATGATGAATATTATGATTCTGATGTTGAAAATGATAATGGATTACAAGGGAAACCAACAAGTTTTTCCTTTACAGAGGATTTTCATCAACAGTCTCAAGACGGAAGTGAGCTCATTGTCAATGAAAATCAACCCAGATATGATGAATACCCAGATGATGAGGAATTAGGAAATAAATTGGTTATGTGTACTTTTCCACAAAGTGTTGACTAGCAGTTGCTAGAAGAGAATGAGCCATTATTTACTAAGGATCATATTTCTACATCAACACACATAGAGTTTTTTCAACAATGATCATGTCTATGATGATTATGAAACAAAGTCTCGAGAAGGAAATTTTGAAGATGATGATGAGTTACAAGAAAATTCAACAATATTTTCTTTACCATAAAGTATCATTTGCAACAGCCTCATGAAAGCAGTAAGATAATATGTGACAATTATGGTCCAAAGTTTGAGGAAAATTGTGAAGAAATTGAAGGTAATTTTTTGCGTCTATTTTTTCCTTCATTGAAATATCAGAAAGAAGAAATTGGCATCATCAATGAAACAGTGAAATCATATATTTCACATAGGAAATTCAATTATGAACAAGAAAATGAGGTATTTGCTTACTATCAAAGTATTTTTTCTTGTGATTTTTATGATCTGGTGGCATTCTACATGGATATTTTGATTAATAAAAATCTTGTATCACTTCTGCATAATGAATATCGACCCCAACTGCATTTTAAGTTACATCATTTTATGCCATTGTTTATTCAAATATTTCAAGACATGCCAAGAGTTTAGTCATTCAATCAAATACTTGATTGGTTACATTGGAAATGTGATTTCACATGAGTAGAAGGATTCAATTGATTAGCTTAGGTGTATGTATATAAATAATATCACATTCAAAGATTTGGTTTTCATCTTGAGTTGGTGTGCAGTAGATTAGCTGAATAAAGACTCCATGCCCAATGGAGAAAGACATTGCTATGATTTTTTTCATCTTGCAGAGTGTTGTTTTTTCCAGTATGGTTGCAGGGATGAAATGGTTTTGGCAGAGGTCTGCAATTATTGGTGCCTCGTAGGGACAAAACCATCTCGATTTGGAGCCAAGTGTTAGTACCTAATTTTACAATATCAAAATTTTCATTGTCAGTATGTCTCATAAAGTTTTGGTCTTCCATAAGCTAGGTACATATTCAAAGGGTTTTGTATTTGATGAGGTATTGAACATCCTATAATAGATTTATAAAAAATTCAAAAGGATTTGCTTCGGGAAGTTTTAATTTCTGAAAGCTAAACCCTCATGCTATGCAAATGAATGCGTTGTGGGAAATGCTTGGTTTCAGTGATGTTTACTAAAGGGTCAAGATTTGAAATTCACTTTATGCAGAGACATTATTATTTTATCAAAAATATTGGGTTGTAAGCCCAATCTCCGATTTGCATCAAGCCACATGCACCACCAAATTTCAACACATCACACAAACACATAAGCATAAGTGTCAAGAGTGCCAAGGGAAAGAGCTCACGTATCTATAGTCATGCATTACACGTTGGCATGATATGAAACATATTCCAATTAAAAAGATCTTGAATATTGTATATCTCTTTCATGTATTTCCCGGACATGCAAAATCCAGCAAGCATGCCCAAGTGTCACACGAAATACCAAACACCGATGTATAGTAGGTAATTTTTTTTTCTATGCATTATAAAATTAAAATCGTCATGACATAATTAATAACATCCCAAGATCCACATCATCATAAACTAATAACGACACATTTGACATATTAACATAATTAACAACAACACATAATCAATGCACAAACATAAAGAGAGACACAATTCAACACAACACGATCAACTGAAGAAAATAAAATAAATGATCAACCACGTCACGGAGTAATAAAGAACTACTCGCCCAACCTATCCTGCATGGTTAGGATCTCCAGGACACATAAGAAACACTCAAGCCCATGATTCATCCGATTGATATTGACCACTTAAGGCCTCAGGGTTGGCGATTGTTCTGAGGAACAAGGAGGTGTCTAAATCCTTTTATCAACACAACTCATAACCCCAGTCTAGATTATTGGTGATACATCAACATTATTACATGGCGCAAGAGAAATCTAACTACTAAACAACCATACATCAACTTTGTCATGGCACAAGAGTATCTAATTTCTACAACAATCATACATCAACATAATTAATGGTGCTACTAAAACAATCATACATCAACATTATTTAGTGGCGCAATGGGATATAATTACTCAATCAATCATAGATAGACATTATGATTGTGGTGCAAGAGTAAGCTAATTACATAACTCATCATACATCAACATTAATTTCATGACTCAAGGTTTATCATCAACTTCATTTTCATTGCGCATGAGTAAGAAAACTCCTAACCAATCACACATCAACATTTATTTCATGACACGAGATTGATCATCAACTTGTTTTCATGGCGCAAGAGTAAGCAAACTCCTAGCCAATCACACATTAACATTTATATCATGAAGCCATATTAATCGTCAACTTCATTTTCATGGCACAAGAGCAAGCAAACTCCTATCCAATCACACATCAACATTTTAATTCATGACACAAGATTAATCATCAACTTATTTTCATGACACAAGAGTCAGCAAATTCATAACCGATCATACATCAACATTCAATTCATGGTGCAAGAGTGATCACCAATTCTAGTATATTGACAAAATATAATCAGATTAATTTACTTACCCACGAAATCTAAAAATCCTAAAATTCTAATTAGAGAGAGCCATGACTAAAGACTTGCACATATATCTATATAATTATTTTATATCCGATGATTATATTAATGAAGGGTTTACATATTTAAATGATTCTTCTTGATATTTAATAGATAACTAAAGGAGCATAAGTAGTCTCCCTTGGAAGGAAATATTATAACTTATTCCATACAAGATTATGTTATCCAAACTTTAAAATACATAAGGATGAGTCAATCATCCTCTTAAGAAACCATAAGGAAGTCAAATCTTCTTTAAGTGATGCTTTAGAATTCAATACTACTTGAATATCTCTTAAAACTTTAACATGATCATTCGTAATAAGAAATGAAGGATTTAGGGTGTGTTCATAACAATCTAAGAGAATTTAAGGAAGGTCATCACCTTAGAAATGTATAACAATTCGAAACCTTAAATAAAATTAAGAAGGGCAGTCTATTAAGGCCATAGATATAAGAATTCATTCCTATCTTAATTTCAATAAAAAAAAATTAAAAGAAGGACCCAACCCTTTTTAATACAAAGAGAACTCAAGGCTTATTCCTTGCATAACCATTTGACAAATGGGTCAAAAAACTATTGGACAAAATTAAGGAATCTCAGAGTTAGAATTATGCACACGCAGAGTACATCCCCATGCCATCACAGAGTAAGTTTATGTACTCCCTGAGTAAGTTGGGTTAAGTAAATTGCAAGGTGAAACCAAGGAAAACACAGGGTAACTCCGTGCAATCACATAGGAAGTGTAATTAATGAAAATCGTTGAGTGGTCTTCCATGCAAATGTAGATTGAATTTATGATAATCACTAGTTATTCTGGGTAAAAAAACGTAAATTAAGGGAATGAACTTGCTGAGTGGAATCCAAGAAAATCGCAGAATGAATCTATGAAAATCCTTGGGTATTACAAGAAGAAAAAAAAACCGCAGAGTAAGTAAGTGAATTATATGAGTGAAATCCAAGAAAATGACTTGATGAATTTATGAAAATCGCTAGGTATTATAGGAAGAAAAAAAAATTAAGAGTAAGTAAGTGAATTAGTTGAGTGAAATCCAAGAAAATCACTGAATGAATTTATGAAAATCGTTGGGTGTTCCAGGAAGAAAAAAAACACAAAGTAAGTGAATTAACATAGTGAAATCCTAGCAATTAACAACGTAAGGTTATGAGAATCACTGGGCATATTCCAGGAAAAAAGCGTCGAGCGATTTTGATGGAAAATGCAGAGAATACTCAAGGAATAATAGAAAGGTAGGATCATGGTAAAAAACAGAGAATACTCCAGGAATAATCGCAAAGTAATATCATGGTAAAACATAGAGAATACTCTAGGGAGAATCACAAGGTAAGATCATGGTAAAACGTAGAGTGTGTTGGTGGATGTTCCAATCTACAAACAAAAGTTTAGGGAGCAAGCAAGTAGTGATTGAACAGTAAGTAATCTGGTTTGACACAGTGAGGTAATCAATAAAAACCTTTAGATTAAAAAGGGATAACATTGATTAATATTTTCTATACATTAGTTACAATTTAGTTGGTAGCATGGTTAAAAATATCCTTTCCACATCCCACAACCATCCATTGAACTCACAGAATTTAACATCATAATTTAATACAGTTTTTGCAATAAAAATCCATGTATATGTAATCCAAACTATTACATCGAAATCAGATAAGAAATACCATAAAAAATGACGTCAAAGCCGAAGAAGTTCTTTCATTGTGGCGCTCCTTCCAATATTCTGCTTACTAATCATTTAGACTTCACTTGTACCTCCCAACCAACGCTAGGGGTACTCTTCTTCCCCTTTATCCCCCCGATCCACAAAGGGGCCATGCAAACACAAAACCAAAAATCCTCTAGCTCCCATCTCGCCTCGCAAGGTAGAGCCACCACTCTTTCTCAATATGGGTATCCCAACTCTCACAAGTAAAACCAGTTAAAAATCCTGCAGCATAACTTCACCCATAACCTGTGTGATATATTTTTCATCTAGGCCATTTTTTTTATAGAATTTTCCCTGACATATCCCCACTTGCCCAATTAATTCTCTTTTTAATTAAATAATTTATAATTATTTGCCCCTTACACTTGTCATACTCTCCCCCAAATTGCACAAGTAAATCCACAATTTATTTTAATAAAAGTCAATTTCCCTCACCCTTCCTAAAGGAGCTCCTTAAATCAATCTTATTTGTCTCTTTATTTCCCTTATTTCCAATTAATGATCGACGCCTTACTAAATCTGAGTTGATTTAAAATAGGATTCTTCTCCTATTTAGACTAGTGTTAACTAGACTCTAGATGCCTTTCTATGCGTACACATCCCTTCAACTTTATTCCATTCTTACCTTAGATTCCAATTTGGCAATTTCTTGCACATATGTGTATTAAATCAATCTTTAGGTTTATTTTATTTTTCTTAATTTCTTAAATTGATTTACTTCATCCCCTCATTATTTAATTTATAATTTAGTTTTAGTCTTCTTACTAACTTAGAATTAGGCTTAAATTTTTTGAATAGGCTTAGAATTTCATTTGGGGATTCATAAGTAATCATTTCAATCCTTAATTAATTAATTAAATCCGACAATGCTTAAACATTTTACAAGGCTTAATTATTTTCCCAAGGTTTTCTAGGCCACCTAGGTTCATTGACTCAAGTGTTACTTTCACGATGTGCCCTTCAAGATGCACTCTGTGCTCCAAGGGTGCCACTTGCCTTTGACTAGTTTGGTAGTTGTCCAACCCCTGGATTCAACACTCCATTTAGGAAAACTTGTGAGAGACAAAGGGATTCTAAGGAATACAGACCATGCCTTATTGTGCGCCCCTTAGAAATGTTCATGATTGACCTCTCAAACTAGGTAATCATTAACCTACAATTCGAGCCACAAAGAGAGTGATAGTAGGTTATGACAGGGACTCTGCCACACCTATCCCTCAATATCTGGTCTATGTGAATGGCCCCTTTACTCCATATGCAAGTCAGATTAACAAGCAATTGTCAGCCTGCATCAATCATCGAAACAATGTCAATGATCCATATACAAAATCATATTATAATCGATCATATGTCACATATGCATAAATGAAATACTCAAACCAATACAATCCACTCTCTGACTCAATCCAGAGTCCCAAAAGGTCCATTGATGCCATCAACATCCACAATATGTTAAGTGTCTTGCACACTCAGGGGAAACTCATCAATAACATATGTATATACATATATATTAAATAACAGAATATCATAATCCATCAACATCATCATGAAAATCCATAAGAGAAACCGTAACCATGTACTATAACTGGATCACTTGCATGCAAGTGTCCTCAAAGAATAAGTCAATAACATGTGCTCGCAAGAGCGGGATGTTACAAAGTTATTATAGCTAAAATCTCATGCTATGAAAATGAATGCGTTGTGAGAAATGCTTGGTTTCAATAATGTTTACTAAAGGGTCAAGAAGTGAGGATACCAATATTAGTGTAGTTTGAATTGACCATTAATGAATTTGGGGTTTCCCACTTCAATGAGTGGTGTGGAGAAAACAAGCTTCCATCCTTCCACGTACCAAAAAGTTGGAGATGAAAAAATAATTTGAAAGACAACAAGACAAAGCTATAAATGAAAGACAATGGTAAGACCAAGCATAATGGAAAGGGAAATACCACTTAAAATCACTTTTACAGGAATATTGAAGTACTACCCACGATGGACACAAAATGGTTTTTGGACTAGCTCCATGGATGGATTATTCTATTATTGACAATATGAATGACCCATTTTCTCCAATGATCCTACTAGAATATACTTTTGGGACTAGATGTCCCCCAACTCTTATCAATATCTGAATAAATTATTTGTGAAGACTTTGAACAAGGTTATGGTTGTCACATCCCCAACCACCAAAAAGTCGGGAAACGTCACTACATGACGTCTCTCTTAGCTTCGATACCATTTTGTAATTTCCCCAGCCACCAACAGGCTAGGCAACGTCACTACAAGACGCCTCTCTTAGCTCTGATACCATTTTGTAAATTTATGTGCATGCATATCTAACATAAATTAACAGTTATAACATTCTATTCATGCCATTTATTCATGTGTAAATAATTATTAAAATATTATGACACTATATGCATACAGACGACATATTCTAACCATACACAAATTAATGCGGAAATAATAGTAAGCCTACACATACATAATATATGATATATCTAGGCATTACTCATCAAGTTATAAAACATGTACCTTTACAAAACATACAATCAACATAGATTTGGTACTTATCTTTCAATAGATGAGCACCAACTACATGCAAACCTTCCATGACCCTACCAGCCTTAAACCACACTGCTCATCATGCTCAACAGTGGGTCACCCCCGAGATGGGACTAAACTCCATTGGGCAAGGGATTGCTAGGCTTGGCAAGGGCAACAGGAAAATCGCACAGGTCAACAGGAAGGATTATCTCCCAAGGCTAGCTCACACTAACAACCTACAACCTCTCATTCCCCACATTTTTGTCCCACCCTAGGAAGTGTGCCCCTTCTTTGCTCAACAGTCCTTCGACTGCCCCACTTCCCTTCCAGGGCTTCAACAACAGGATAGACAGGAATTCTCCGAGCACTATAGCTATAGTTGGGATCCCTCTGGGAAATCACTTCTCCAACAACCTCTCTCACTTGGAGAGAGTTTCTTGCAGGCTTGACAACTTACTTCTTCAATCCATGGGCCTGAAAACCCGCCTCTTCAAACCACATGCCTAACAACCTGCTTCTTCAATCCAACTTCTAAGTCAATTCTCGATAAGGTGATGGAAACAACAAAGCTCCGTAAAGAAAAGATGATGGAAGCAAGCCACACTCAGTCCAGGAACTACGTGGATGCAACAACCAATAGTTAAGACACAACACGGTTCAGGTAATTACATGGTGCCTTCTTGTTCAGAGGTCGATGATGGAGATGATGGCTCAGTATGTGAATTAGTGGGTGAATTGGGTAGGGTGGTAGACTTGCGAGCAGACGAGGGTCGCAAGAATGGCAAGGAGGAGGAACCCCCAACGAGCTAGCTTTTCCAGCTATAAAATGCACGCTCCCAAGTTGACACATGTATTCCTGAAGTTGCATGAGTTCCACTTAGCACATGTTCCCTTTCCCAAGAACTTAAGACAACACCTATCATGTCCACCTTAGCCTTTAGGAAATAATAACAAAATATTATTTCCTTAGAGGTAATCTCTCTAGCTTAGCCCCTAGGCCTAGACACTTAGCTCCCTCCCTTAACCTACCTAGTAGAGCTTAGTCCCCCATAACTCTTTCTTCGTGGTTGGTCTACATGCAACAGTGTAATTTTATTAATGATATGTGCATTTACATATACAAAAATCAAGCTCATGGCCTTAAGAATCTAGGCTCTCCGGCCTAATAAACATATAAGTATTCATCTTATAAACACTTGGATCACCAGCCTATAAACATAATTGCAATTCAGTAGGGGCTCGTCCTTGGGGTGTTACAATCCCCTCCCCTTATTTTTTCACTGTCCTTAGTGCAACTTACTTACACAACAACACCAAGATCTCCAAAATCTTCAAAAAGATGTGGGTACTCTGCCTGCATAACATCTTCATGCCCCCATGTTGCGTCCTCAGGATCATACCAGGTCCACTGAACTTTTACAAGCCCTATGGCTCGATTTCAGAGCTGCTTTCTTTCTGGTCCAATATACGCACCAGATGCACCTGAAAAACACTTTCCTGCTCCACCTGAATCACATTCCAATCAATAACATGATTAGCATCAAGTACATATTTCTTAAGCAATGACACATGAAATACATTATGTATAAACATGCATGCAGGGAATGCAAGTCTATATTCTACTAGACCAATCCTCTCTAGGATTTCAAACGACCCACAATATCGAGCTGCCAACTTTGAACAATTTCCCAACTTCAGGGAGCTTCAGTTGGCCTTCACTCTCAAGAATACATGATCCCCTTCTTTAAATTGTCTGTGAGTTGTGTTCTTATCAGCATAACTTTTCTACCTGTCTTGGGAAGCCTTCAAATTATGCTTAATCTTCAGCATTTTCTCTTCCATTTCCTTGAGAAACTATGGCACAACCACTTCCCTATCAACTGGGTTGTCCCAACTTACTGGGGTGTTGCACTTTCTGCCATAAAGTGCTTCAAACGGGCTCATCTTTAGTGATGCTTGATACCCATTATTGTAGGCAAATTCTACCAAGTGTAGATAATCTTCCCATTTAGATGGTTTGTCCATCACATAAATCCTTAGCATGTCCTTTATCACTTGGTTCACCCTTTCTATTTTCCCATCCAATTCAGGATGATATGTTGTACTGAAGTTCATATTTGTTTCGAACCCCTTGAATAACCCCTTACAAAACATGAGGTAAACTTTGGGTCTCTGTCGGACACAATTGTCTTGGGTATGCCATGGAAGCATGCTACTTCCCTCATTTAAATATCAACAACATTAGTTTCTTTATGAGTAGTCTTCATAGGAATGAAATGGATAGATTTAGTAAGATTTTCCACCACCACCATGATTGCATCACGATGCTTCTTGTTCTAGGAAATCCTGTGATGAAATCCATTGTTACAACTTCCCATTTCCACTCAGAAATGGGTAATGGTTGTAGAAAACATGTTGGGTGTCTATGCTCAACCTTTACTTTTTGACATTCCAAGAATTTGGGAATAAAATCAACAACTTTCTTCTTCATGCTTGGCCAATAATATTGGCTTTTGACTGTTGAGATTTTTTTTCTGATATCCTGGGTGTCCTGCATAAGGTACATTGTACATTTGTTTTAAAATTGCACTCCTCAATTCATAAGAGTTGGGTACATAAACATGGTTTATGTATAGGAGGATTCCATCCATTCCCAATTCATAATCCTCAACTTTCTGCTACATTTTTCCTTGCTACAATTTTGTTACCAATTCCATGTATTGCAAATTTGATTTTGTAGCCTCTACAAATCTATCTTTCAAATCTGATTGGTACATGATAATGGCAGTATCATGCAGTTCATGCACTCTCTTGTTGAGTGCATCAATGACTTTGTTCTCTTTCACATTGATATGCTTTATATCAAAGTCATGTTCACTGGGAAACTCTAACCATCTTCTTTTCCTGGCATTTAGAGTTGGCTGATAAAAAAAATACTTTAGACCAGTATGGTTTATCCTCAACTCAACCCTCTTTCCCATGAGGTAGTGACTCCACTTCTTCAAAGAGTGCACTATGACTGCCAACTCCAAATTGTGAGTGGCATAGAGCCTTTCATGCTCCTTCAACTTCCTTGATTCATAACATACAACAAACCCATTTTGACTGAGGACTCCACCTAGTCCTTCTTTACATGCATCTGTGCATACAATGAAGTCTTCATTTGGATATGCAATTCTTAGAATTGGAGCACTGGTTAACAGTTGCTTCAATTGCTGGAAGCTTCTTTCATATTCTTTTGTCCATTGAAATTTCTTCCCCTTCCTTTGCAAGGAAGTGATGGGGTGAGGTATTCTCAAAAACCTTGCAATGAACCTTCTGTAGTAACCAAATAGACCCATGAAGGATTTGACTTCTGTCATATTCTTTGGTGTCATCCACCCTTTAATGGACTCAATCTTTTTAGGGTCCACTGCTATCCCTTCATCAGATATGATATGCCCCAAATAGTGATTTCTATTTTGATAAAATGAGCACTTGCTCAGTTTGGAATATAGCTAATGCTCCCTTAGCACTTGCAACACCATCCTCAAATGATTCTCATGATATTCTTCCAACTTGGAATATACAAGGATGTCATCCAAAAAGAGAATGAAAAACTTGTCTAAATATTCTCAGAAAAAACCATTCATTAAGCACATGAAAACAACTGGTGCATTTGACAACCGAAATGGCACCATTGTGAACTCATAATGACCATACCTTGTCCTGAAGGAGGTCTTGCTGATATCTTCCTCTTTAATCCTTACCTGATGGTATCCTGACCTGAGATCTATCTTGGAAAATATATTTGTATCCTTCAATTGATCAAAGAGATAATCAATCCTTGGCAAATGATACTTGTTCTTTATAGTTACTTTATTCATCTGTCTAAAGTCGATGCACAATCTCAACTTCCCATATTTCTCTTTCACGAACAAGACTGGGGAACCCTAAGGTGACACACTTGGGAATACATACCCCTTCTTCATAATTTCTTCAAGCTGCATTTGCAAATCCTTCAGTTCTGGTGTACTCATTTGGTAAGGAGTCTTTGACACTGGAGCTACTCCAGGCATTAAATTGATAGAGAAATCAATATCTCTATTTGGGGGTAGTCGTGGTACATCATTGAACACATCTTCAGAATATTCCAAGACTGCATAATCCTCCAAATTTGGCATCTTATCCTTATATGCTTCCTCCATATGGGATGCGAATATTTGACAACCTTTCCTATATAATTTCTTCAGTTGCATTGCTGAAATTTCTTTGATAGTCACCACCCTAGGAATTCCTTGGACTGTTCTCTGATTTCTTTCCTCATCTAGGAAAGTGAATGCCTTGTTACAATAGTCTAATATGGCATGGTGTTGGTCTAACCAATCCATACCAATCATGTATTCATAAGGGCCTAAAGGAAAGATGTTCAAATCTTCCCTTGTGTTCAGTCCATTCATGTCCATAAGACATGAATTAACCATCTCATTGACTTTCTTTTGGCTCCAGTAGCTAGCTGCACCAACCAAGATTTTCCATTCTTGTTTCTTGGCAAATGCAAATTTTCCACCATCTTAGGATCTTTATAACTATGACTAGCTCCTTAATCAATTAAAATAGTAATGGTTTCATTGTTGATCATACCTTCCACTTCAATCATATGTGATTGATACTCTGCTTGCTTGTTGTCTAGGGCTACATAGATCCTTGGTATATTTCTTCCCATGTCCCCCACAATTTCAACTCACTGAACATTGTGAACAACTCTCACTTTGTCACTTCTTTGAGGACAATTTATAAACATATGATCACATTTACAACCCCAACATTGAATAGGTTGTTGCCTTGGCCTTTGACCACCTATCTCAATCGTTCTGGGTTCTCTAGAAGTTGGTTGTCATTGAGGATTATTTCTGAAGAATGGTGGCTTAATTCCCTTCTTCCTCTAATCCATCTTGAATTTCTTCTTTTCTTCCCAATATTTTTGGAAAGTTGGCCTTGCTTTTTGCTGATCATATAGGCACTTAGCTTGCCTTATGGTCTCCTCCAATGTTTTTGGATCATCATATTGTATTTTTTCACTGATGGATGGTCGAAACCCACTCAAATACCTCTGAATATTGACTATCTCATCCTTGATGAAAGAGGCATACTTCATCAATTCTAAAAACCTCCTTTCATACTCATCAATGGACATACTTCACAGCTTGAGTTCAAATAACTCTTTCATTTTCTTATCATAATACCTCTTAGTCAATTACTTCTTTTCAAAATACTTCTTGAATTCCCTCCAAGTAACATATTTCTCTTTAATGTGTTTCACCCGCACAAGATGGTCCCACCACATGGATGCCTTACCTTTGAGTTGATAGATGGAAATTATTCCCTCTGCATGAGAAGAATAATTATGAAATTGAAAATACTTCCTCATGCCCAACAACCATGTCTCTGCATCTTCATCCTTCTTGTGCTCCCCATCAAACATAAGAGGTTTTATTTTGTTCATTTATCCTTGTAGCTCATCCACCCTAGACCTCTTATGATTCCTAACAGGGGATAGACTTGAGTTGTTGTATGCTCTCTTATTGGAATGCCTCAGGGAGTGTTGGTGATGTCTGCTATCACTTTTTGTTCTTCTATGACTTTCAGATTTTCTTGAGCCACTCTCCTTATCCAATTTATTTTCTATTATTTCTAGGGTTCGCATCAACTTTATGTTGAATTATCCTTGTTGCTCCCTGGCCTTCATGAGATTTTTTTTATATGCTCGGTGAGTCTGGACATCTTTCTGCAAATTTTCAATGATTTTCATCATGTTCCCTTCTTTATCTATCTCTTCTCCATGCCCATTGGAGTTTGATCCTTCAACTCCCAAATGGACATCCATTCCTCTAATTTCATTTTATGAACTGTAAGAACCATGTGCCTCCTCCATTTCTCTACACTATGTGACAATTTAGTTCAGTTTTGACAATCGTTAATTATGCAAAATGTGCAGTCAACCAATTTTTTTATGAGGATAATAGAATTTAAAATTTTTCCAGAATAAACCAATTTGATTCAACAAAAGCAATATCAGATTCCATTTTCAGCGGGTCCTGGTCAGTTAAGAAGCCCTTCAGGATTCTATCTCTAAGCCCAGCTCTGTTCTGCAACAAAATTTCGGGCGTTAACCCCTCTTTTGTTCTGCCCTTCGTTCACATGGGACCACGGTTGTGACGCAATGCTTATGATTTGGGCACTTATCCAGAGCCTTGAAACTTTGGGCTCTAGGCTTCAGAGGTTTCTCTTTTTTTGCATGTCCCAACATCACAAAACAATGAACTGTAGAACGCACGAAGAACGATGGATCTACGGTCCACATTCCTTGCTCCAATCTATGGTGGATAGGAGCTTCATAAATTTCTTCCTTCTATTGCTTCATGCACCATTTCCTCTGAAGTGTCAAGTCTCAGGACTTCACGATCTGGCACCACATGTCCACTGGGGCCCATGGTTTCCATGCTTGAACTAATAAATATTGGAAACGTCACTTCAAACTTTATACTTTTTCAAATTATGGGGACATGGGTTGGCGATTTTGGAGTAACCCGTCGATCGTTCCGTAATTTTCCCCATGCTGATACGTAGCCCTTCTAGGAAACCGTGGTTTGGATTGCAAGACCGCCTTGTAGAATTATCTACCGCGCAACTTCGATCTCCGTAATGCCTCCTGACCATCGATCTTGATAGATCGTGATCAAAGTTAATGCAGGCCTGATCTAGCTAACTTGTTCGCCATGTTTAACTACCTTGCGCCACCACCAGGAGTGCCACGTCGTAGGAAACATGAAGCTGACACATGGTCCAATCAGGCGGGTGACATATGTCATGTTCTAACTACATTTCTATCTTACAAGGGTTCTTAACTCACTGACACGTGGCACACATGCCATGTTTCCATGTCATCCTTAGTGACATCAATAGGCCATGTCACTGCATGACTTCGAGCTTCGGGAGATTTCACCTTAGCATACCCCATTTGTCCCGAACACCAAATTCTCGAACAAGCTGATCTTCTGAGACACGTCTCCTTCGATGAATGATCCAAATTGTCTTCGAAATTCGAGACTTCAGAGATTCGGGCTTCGGGACTTCGGGAGTTTCCACTCTATTCACACCTTGTTTCTCCCGAATTTCGTATTCTCGAACAAGTTGATCTGTCAACACATGTCCCTTTTGATGAACGGTCCGAATGAACTCCAGACTTCAAGACTTCAGGAGTTTGCGCATCAACACACTCCATTTCTCTCGAACGTCGAACTACCAAACAAGTCGATCTTCTGACATGCATCTCCTTCTTGGATCGATGGGCAGGACTTGCACGAAGTTCTCTCTATGTCCTCTACATATGACCAAGAGTTGTGACCTCGGCTTAACCTTTGGGTTCTTATCACACTTTGCAAGTTCGACAGTCGTTCTTTAATGGACCATGAAGACCAACGTCCATGAGTGATTGCGAAAACTCAACTTGCTCATGCTTTAATTTCTTTCCTGATCTCCATAATGCGAAGATGCTTGTCTGTAGTGGGATCGATATCCACCGTTGATCTGTTGATCTAGTAAGATCAATGATCCTAAGGGATTTTAGAGTCTCAACTTGTTCACACTTTAATTTCCCTTGCGATTTTCGCAATGGTTCCCCATCGTCGATCTCCCTTCAATGAGATCTAATGGTCATGACTTAATCTTCACTTGATCTGACGACTTATCTTTCACTCAACTAGATCTAATGGCCCAACACCACGAATGTTGTGATTTCTTTCTCTATGGCCATTTCTTAAACTTGTTACACCTCCTGTGTTTCCAAACACAGTCCAAGTATTCTTTCCCAAAACTTTTGCTTCAACTTCCACTAACATGGCCCATCCAGGCTCAATGTTGAAACCATGGCTCTGATACCATTTTGTCACGTCCCCAGTCACCAAAAGGTCAGGAAATGTTACTTCAGGACATCTCTCTTAGATATGATACCATTTTGTAACGTCCCTAGCCACTAACAAGCCGGGCAACGTCACTACAGAATGTCTTTCTTAGCTCTGATACCATTTTGTAAATTTATGTGGATGCATATCTAATGCAAATTAACAGTTATAACATTCTATTCATGCCACTTATTCATGCATAAATCATTATTAAAACATTTTGACACTATATTCATACAGACGACATATTCTAACCATACACAAATTAATGCGGAAATAATAATAAGACTACATATAACCAATATATGATATATCTAGGCATTACTCATCAAGTTATAAAACATGTACCATTACACAACATACAATCAACATATATTTGGTACTTATCTTTCAATAGATGACCACCAACTACATGCAGACCTTCCACAAACCTCCCATCCTTAGACCACGTTTCTCATCACGCTAAGAAGTGGGTCACCCCTGAGCTAGGACTAAACTCTATTGGGCGATGGATTCCTAGGCTTGGCAAGGGCAACAGTAAAGTCGCACAAGTCGATAGGAAGGATTATCTTCCATGGCTATCTCACACTAACAACCTACAACCTCTCATTCCCCACATGCCTGTCCCACCCCAAGAAGTGTGCCCCTTCTCTTCTCAACAACCCTTTGGCTACCCCACTTCCCTTCTAGGGCTTCAGCAACAGGCTGAACATGAATTCTCTGAGCACTATAGCTGTAGTTGGGCTCCCTTTGGGAAATCACTTCCCCAACAACCTCTCTCACCTGGAGAGAGTTGATTGCAGGCATGAAAACCCGATTCTTCAGTCCACAGGCCTGACAACTCACCTCTTCAAACCACAGGCTTGACAACTTGCTTCTTCAGTCAAACTTCTAAGTAAATTTCCGATAACTTGATGGAAAAAGAAAAGATTAGTAAATAAAAGACGATGGAAACAAGCCACACTCAGCCCAAGAACTGTTGGTTGCAATGACCAACAGTTAAGATACAACACAACTTTGGAAGTTATAGGGTGTGTGCTTGTTCAGAGGTCGACGATGGAGATGATGGCTCAGTACATGAGTCAGTGGGTGAATCGGGCAGGGTGGTAGACTTGTGAGCATGCAAGGGTCATGGGAATGGAGAGGAGGAGGAACCCCCAACGAGTTGACTTTCCCATCTATAAACCGCATGCGTCCAGGTTGACACATGTCTTCCTCAAGCTGCATGAGTTCTACTTAGCACTCATTCCCTTTCCCAGGAACTTAGGAGAACACCTATCATGTCCATCTTAGCCTTTAGGAAATAATAAGAAAATATTATTCCCTTAGAGGTAATCCCTCTAGCTTAGCCCCTAGGCCTAGACACTTAGCCCCGTCCCTTACCCTACCTAGTGGAGCTTAGTCCCCCATAACTCTTTCTTCGTGGTTGGTCTACATGCAACAGTGTAATTTTATTAATGATATTCACATTTACATATACAAAAATTAGGCTCATGGCCTTAAGAATCTAGGCTCTCTAACCTAATAATCATATAGGTCTTCAGCTTATAAACACTTGCCTCAACAACCTATAAACATAATTACAATTCAACAGGGGCTCGACCTTAAGGTGTTACAATGGTGGTCAAGTTGGTGAGTGTGCTAGATATATTGTAAAACTCATTGAGGTATTTTGGAAATTAATTTTAGGAATAAATTTTTGGAGAATTATATATCAACCAAATGGTTTTGTAAGATTTAATCAAGAACATTTTTATAGGGAAATATATACAAACTTGCATAAGTCCACATCTACTAGCATATGCTTTGCATGTACCTTGCCTTAGGGTGCATTCACTTTTCCTTATAAGATATGTATTCAAGCAATTTCACGAGGATGGAATCCCATCCCTAGGTTGTACAGAACTCAAGTTGGACTTTTGGTGGGAAGTTGATCGCATGGAAATCATGTTTTTTAGGGGTTGTAGGTGAATAGATGCATACATTTGTAGAGCTAAGAAGCATTAAACGAGTTTTTACGAATGATACGAATTAGAAGAATAATTATTTAATCCTACAAAACAAACTTCAACATCAGCTTTATGGTTTTGAGAATATGGAGTCAATGTGGCTAAGATCAAGACATATATCAATTGTGATTTAAGGAGGAATACAATTGTATGAAAATGTACTTTTACTACTTAAAATAGAAACATATCTTTGAAATAATTCTCATAGTTAAAGGTCCAAGTGGAGTTTTGATTGAAGAATAGGACACAATCTAAGACATACTTTATGCTCATTTTCAGTCTCTTTTTCTTCTAGTAATTTTGATTTAGATTACATAATTGTTTCAATGAATACAAAGAATATATACTATATGATTCGTTTGTTGAGGTAAGTGTCATTTTGTGAGAATAGTGGTGATAATGAGCATCATGATTCATTGTTGGGTTTTCCTTAAGTTTCATTGATGGTCATTTGTAGGGTGGTCCACTTTCACTTTGATTCTGTCTTTTCTCAGTAACATGGGAGTTGTAGTGTTTGGCCATGATAGTTTTCATCTCGATGTATTTGTTAATAATTTTGAATCCTTTGTGCATTACCAAAGGATTGTAAAAAATCTAGCAACATTTCTTCTTTCTAGTACATCGTTGGATATAAAAAAAACACAACATTTGTATCTTTGGTTGATTATTAAACAAATTGGAAAGAAATTGACAACATTTATATTGCTGGTTTTATTTTAAACCATTTATTGACGAGTAGTTTTTAATCCTCCATGTGTTACCGAAGAATTGAAAAAATCCAGCAACATTTTTGTTTATCAATACATGGTTGGAAATAAAATTGGTATCATAAATGATACTGGTTGATGAAATTTAAACAAAAAATAAAATTTTGGAAGCATAATTACTAGTGATTGATAAATTTTAAATTAAAAACTAAAATTTAATTGTATAAATTTTACAATTTATTTAAAAAACTAGAAAAAACTGTTAGCCTTTTAGCTCGGGAGGTACTCCACATGTTTTGTCTTGTATGCGGATGCTACCTTAATATTTACACTACCAGGCACTTAACTTTGTAATAGTTTTTATAAAGTTGTTTAAGTGGTTCTTTTATTAAAGTGACATTTTAATAAAGTGTACCTTCTATTTTTAAAGTGACTTTATTTTCATAAAACACTTATGTAATAAAGTGAAATTCACTTTAAATTTTAAATGAGACATTTTGGAGGGAATTAATCATGACCCTTGATCTTGGAAAAGGAAAGATCTAATCTTGGCCTTTGGATCTAGGGTTGGGGAAGGTGAAAAGACACTTTTGGGGGGAAAATGTCATTTTCGGATTATAAAAGAATGCATTGGGTAGTGTGCAAGACATGTTGAATGTTTGAGAAGACATCGAGAGGAGAGTTATAGAGATTTTTAGAGTAAGCTTGGGAGAGGAAAGTGGGAAGCAAAGAGGGCACGTTTTCCAAGGGAGGATGGCACATTTCCGAAGGAAGGAAGGCCATACTATATGGATCCGTACAGTCCGTATGATTACGTATAGTCCGTAAGGATTTGGCACGAAAATCGTGGCGATTTTTGGCACGATTTTTGAGGCAGTTTTCAGATTTTCGGTGGTTATTTTTGGGCCGTACGAAATAGTCCGTACAGGCGACTGTGGACACGAAAAATGAGGTACAGAAGAGGTCGGACAATGGTACGATTTTGGCATGGAAAATGAGGCAGATTTTTGTGGGAGAGATTTGGTGCTGTGAGGTATTTTCCTTGGCTGGAAATGTTATTTTGCTGCTGATATGTACTTTCCTGAAGATGAATAATAGATCTCTCTCTCTCTCTCTCATTGGTTTTCCCCACATAGGGGTTTTCCCGGGCATTTGCCTAAATTTCCGTGAGTTATGGGTTGTTGTCCACTGTGTATTTTTGCTACATATTTTTCTTAACAATGTGTATTTTTGCTTATGGAAATTTCTGAATGTGGGTTTTATGCATTTCTAAAATTTATGAAGACAATTATCTCTAGGTTGCTAAGTGTTTGACAGAATATTAACTTGTTGATTTTTGTCATTAAAAATCTACATGGTATCAAAGCTTGGGCTTTGAGTGACAGTGGGCAGTGTGATTTTTGGGCAAAAGGGCGTGATTGTTTTCCTTGAGTTGTGATAGGGAATATGGATGCAAGCATTAGATATGAGGATCGGTTGGATGGCATTTCCAACTACTTGCAGTGGAAGGTTCGCTTGTCAGTCGTTCTCAAGGAGAACAAGATCTATAGCTATGTCAACTCTGTTGTAGCAGTTCCCGCATCAGATCCTATTGCTTTGGACTTGCATGAGACCAAGGAAGCCAAAGATCAGAGGATTATTCTGGATGGGGTGAAGGATCACCTTATCCCACACTTGGCTAAGAAAAAGATTGCCAAGGAGATGTGGGATGCACTTAAGAACTTGTTCGAGGTGAAGAACGAGAACCGAAAGATGGCCTTGAGGGATAAGTTGCATGATACCAAGATGGGTAAGGAGGAGAGTGTCTCTTCTTATCTTACCCGGGTGGCTCAAGTTAAAGATGAGCTGGCAGCTGTTGGAGAGGTCATTTTGGATTTTGAGTTGGTGAGGATAGCCTTAAATGGATTCACCAAAGATTGGGAAGTCTTCATTAAGTTAGTGGTGGGTCGTGAGCATATACCAGATTGGAGAAGATTGTGGGATGATTTCACTCAGGAGGAGATCCGAGAAATATCTCAGAGTAGTGATCAGAAGCTAGACAGAGATGATGAGAATGTTTCTCTTGTGGAAAAGAGAAAGAAGAAAGGAAGTTCCGGAAGGGAATTGAGTAAAGTCAAATGCTATTGTTGTAACCAGTTGGGGCACCTTGCCTCTCATTGTCCTGAGAGGAAGAAGAAGAAGAAGGAGTCAAAGGGGCCTAAGACAACTGCTACAACAGCCATAGAGGACTTTGCTTCAAAGTTCGATAGGGAATTTTCTTTGGTTACTCTA
>JASDQU010102886.1:44413-58440 GCA_032191745.1 Picea mariana | reverse complement strand
TTTATTTTAAACCATTTATTGACGAGTAGTTTTTAATCCTCCATGTGTTACCGAAGAATTGAAAAAATCCAGCAACATTTTTGTTTATCAATACATGGTTGGAAATAAAATTGGTATCATAAATGATACTGGTTGATGAAATTTAAACAAAAAATAAAATTTTGGAAGCATAATTTCTAGTGATTGATAAATTTTAAATTAAAAACTAAAATTTAATTGTATAAATTTTACAATTTATTTAAAAAACTAGAAAAAACTGTTAGCTTTTTAGCTCGGGAGGTACTCCACATGTTTTGTCTTGTATGCGGATGTTACCTTAATATTTATACTACCAGGCACTTAACTTTGTAATAGTTTTTATAAAGTTGTTTAAGTGGTTCTTTTATTAAAGTGACTTTTTAATAAAGTGTACCTTCTATTTTTAAAGTGACTTTATTTTCATAAAGCACTTATGTAATAAAGTGAAATTCACTTTAAATTTTAAATGAGACATTTTGGAGGGAATGAATCATGACCATTGATCTTGGAAAAGGTAAGATCTAATCTTGGCCTTTGGATCTAGGGTTGGGGAAGGTGAAAAGACACTTTTGGGGGGAAAATGTCATTTTCAGATTATAAAAGAATGCATTGGGTAGTGTGTAAGACATGTCGAATGTTTGAGAAGACATCGGGAGGAGAGTTAGAGAGATTTTTAGAGTAAGCTTGAGAGAGGAAAGTGAGCAACAAAGAGGGCACGTTTTCCAAGGAAGGAGGGCACATTTCTCGATAAAACTTTTCTGTGAGTTTTTGAGGATGAAATATTTTTCTGCTGTGGAAGGTTGTACTGTATGGATCTGTACAGTCTGCACGATTACATACAGTTCATACGGATTTGGCACGATAATCGAGGTGATTTTTGGCACAGTTTTTGAGGCGGTTTTTAGATTTTCGATGGTTATTTTTGGGCCATACGGAATAGTCCATACAGGTGACCATGGGCACAAAAATGAGGTATGAAGGAGGCTAGACAATGGTACGGTTTTGGCACGAAAAACGAGGTAGATTTCTGTGGGACAGATTTGGTGCTGTGAGGTATTTTCCTTGGTTGGAAATGTTATTTTATTGTTGAAATGTACTTTCCTGAAGCTGAATAATAAATCTCTCTCTCTCTCTCTCATTGGGTTTCCCCACATTGGGGTTTTCCCTGGCATTTGCCTAAATTTCTATGAGTTATGGGTTGTTGTCCACTGTGTATTTTAGCTACATATTTTGCTTAACAATGTTTATTTCTGAATGTGGGTTTTATGCATTTCTGAAATTTATGAAGACAGTTATCTCTAGGTTGCTAAGTGTTTGACAGAATATTAGCTTGCTGATTTTTGTCATTAAAAATCTACATGGTATCAGAGCTTGGACTCTGAGTGACAGTGGGCAGTGCGATTTTTGGGCAAAAGGGCGTGATTGTTTCCTTGAGTTGTGACAGGGAATATGGCTGCCAGCATTAGATATGAGGATCGGTTGGATGGAATTTCCAACTACTTGCAGTGGAAGGTTCGCTTGTCAGTCATTCTCAAGGAGAACAAGATCTATAGCTATGTCAACTTTGTTGTAGCAGCTCCTACAATAGATCCTGTTGCTTTGGGCTTGCATGAGACCAAGGAAGCCAAAGCTCAGAGGATTATTCTGGATGGGTTGAAGGATCACCTTATCCTACACTTGGCTAAGAAAAAGACTGCCAAGGAGATGTGGGATGCACTTAAGAACTTGTTCGAGGCGAAGAACGAGAACCGGAAGATGACCTTGAGGGATAAGTTGCATGATACCAAGATGGGTAAGGAGGAGAGTGTCTCTTCTTATCTTACCCAGGTGGCTCAAGTTAAAGATGAGATGATAGCTGTTGGAGAGGTCATTTCAGATTCTGAGTTGGTGAGGATAGCCTTAAATGGCTTCACCAAAGATTGGGAAGTCTTTGTTAAGTGTGTGGTGGGCCATGAGCATCTACCAGATTGGAGTAGACTGTGGGATGATTTCACTCAGGAGGAGATCCGAGAAAGATCCCAAAGCAGTAATCAAAAGCCAGACAGACATGATGAGAATGTTGCGCTTGTGGAAAAGAGCAAGAACAAAGGAAGTTTCGGAAGGGAATTGAGTAAAGTCAGATGCTATTGTTATAACGAGTTGGGGCACCTTGCCTCTCATTGTCCTGAGAGGAAGAAGAAGAAGAAGGAGTCAGAGGGGCCTGAGACAGCTGCTACAACAACCATAGAGGACTTTGCTTCAATGTTCAATAGGGAATTTTCTTTGGTACCCTAGTTTCCAGTGTCAGCAGCGGAGGATTCAGAAGTGATGCCAGATGGATTGTGGATAGCGGAGCCTCTAACCAAATGACAAGAATCTGGTGAGTATTCCCAGACCTCACAGAGATTGGTCCTGGCTAACAGGTGGTTAATGCAGGTGGTATGGTGAGAGATGTACGTGGAGTTGGGAATGTCAGATTCCAACTTGAGTTTGGGGGACTCTTGGAGATTGATGGAGTTCTCTTTGTTCTAAGGTTGAGTGTTAACTTGCTCTCAGTCTCAGCCTTGGAGGATGTAGGATATTGCATATTGTTCAAGAGAGAACATGTCTTTATCTACAGAGAGGGAGTGGACCCGATAGAACTGCAGCTGATCAGTAACCGGGTGAATAGGTTGTATATATTGAGAGGACAAACTTTGATGTATGATTCAGCGTTAGATGAGGAGGGTGAGGAGGATTTTGAGACTGCGTTGGTGCCAAGGTATCAATCTTTCATTTCGAGAGAAGAGAGCGAGTCTCTTCTGAGCACTGGCAGAAGGCTCAGTCAGGTTGATCGAACCGATGCTCAAGATGAAGTGAGATCAGGGTTTCGGGAGGTTACCAGGAGAAGATATTCTAGTCTGAGTTCTGTGTAGATGTTGCAGATGGCTCCAGGTTCAGAGGGAGCTCCTACGGAGCACAGTGTGAAGGGACCAGATGATGGAGATGGCAACGAGTACATCCCTCGCTAAGAGGGAGTGTTATCTTTTTATCTCGGGAGGTACTCTGCATGTTTTGTCTTGTATGTGGATGTTACCTTAATATTTACACTACCATGCACTTAACTTTGTAATAGTTTTTATAAAGTTGTTTAAATGGTTCTTTTATTAAAGTGACTTTTAATAAAGTGTACCTTCTATTTTTAAAGTGACTTTTAATAAAGTGTACCTTCTATTTTTAAAGTGACTTTATTTTCATAAAGCACTTATGTAATAAAGTGAATTTCACTTTAAATTTTAAATGAGACATTTTGGAGGGAATGAATAATGACCTTTGATCTTGGAAAAGGCAAGATCTAATCTTGGCCTTTGGATCTAGGGTTGGGGGAGGTGAAAAGACACTTTTGGGGGGAAAATGTCATTTTCAGATTATAAAATAATGCATTGGGTAGTGTCCAAGACATGTCGAATGTTTGAGAAGACATCGGGAGGAGACTTAGAGAGATTTTCAGAGTAAGCTTGAGAGAGGAAAGTGAGCAACAAAGAGGACACGTTTTCCAAGGAAGGAGGGCACGTTTCTCGAGAAAAATTTTCCGTGAGTTTTTGAGGGTGAAATATTTTTCTGTTGTGGGAGGCCGTAATGTATGGATCTGTTTAATCCATACAACCGTACGGATTTGGCACGAAAATCAAGGCAATTTTTGGCACGATTTTCAAGGCGATTTTCAGATTTTTGGTGGCTATTTTTGGGCTATACGGAACAGTCCATAAAGGTGACTGTGGGCACGAAAAATGAGGTATGGAAGAGGTCGGACAATGGTACGGTTTTGGCACAAAAAACGAGGCAGATTTCTATGGGATAGATTTGGTGCTGTGAGGTATTTTCCTTGGCTGGAAATGTTATTTTGCTGCTCATATGTACTTTCCTGAAGTTGAATAATAGATCTCTCTCTCTCTCTCTCGTTGGGTTTCCCCTAGCATTTGCCTAAATTTCTGTGAGTTATGGGTTGTTGTCCACTGTGTATTTTTGCTAGATATTTTTCTTAGCAATGTGTATTTCTGCTTATGGAAATTTCTGAATGTGGGTTTTATGCATTTCTAAAATTTATGAAGACAATTATCTCTAGGTTGCTAAGTGTTTGACAGAATATTAGCTTGTTGATTTTTGTCATTAAAAATCTACAAAAACCACCTACCTCTTGGTGGAGATGCCATTGTGCAAGTGTGGTTAGTGTAGATGCTAGAGTGGGGTTTTGGAGAAAAGGCTAGGTTGGGGTTTCATGGTTGCGGTTGGCATTGAAATGAAACAAGGCCTCACAACCCATTTTGTTTTATTTTATAAATAAAGACTTTGATCAAACTTTGGACCGCAATTGAGGTCCTAATGCTCAATCAAGTTTTAGAACTCAATTGAGGGTTTCCTTAAACCCCTTCAATACCTCACTCGAGGGTTTCTTGGATCCAAAAAAATACCTCGATCGAGTGCTTTTTTAAGAGCTTGATTAAGGGCTTGAATCCCTTTCCTTGCTCCCCACCACATCCAAACCATGGTCAAGTCCCTGAGAGCCACTTGTTGTGTGAAAATCATCCTAATGGTTCCCATATCCCACTTAGAGGCCGCAAAACCCATAGAGAGGGAATGCATGGTGGTTTAATGCCTCTTTCATGGTATTGAGTTTGTGAATCTTTGTTTAGGGAATAAGTTCCTCATTTTCCTCCCATGGCCATGGTAATGGCCCCAAGAGACATTAATACTGAGTAAAACCTACTAATGGCATTGATATTCCACATTAGAAGCCAATATCCCCTAAAAAGTTCTTATTTCATGGTTTGATGACTACTCCACAATGGTTGAAAAAAATCAAATAGCGCTTGAAGAATTTAAGTTCCTTCTATAACCATGGTCAAGGCTCTGGGTCCTATACATGGTGCAAACAACCTATTAATGGTGCCCATGTCTAATTTGAAGGAAAATGTTCCCTTAGAAAGGATTTTGTGGTGGTTCAAGGCCTTGTTCATGCCACTTGAGCTTGAGAATGTTTGTTTATGGATCAAGGCCCTTTTTTTCCTCTGGAGACCATCGTATAAGCCCCAAATCCCATTTTTGTGTGCAAAACCTAGTAATGGTACCCATATTCATAATGAGAGGTAGAGAATAACCAAAATAGGTTATATGCAATGGTTTGATGACTCCTTCAAAATGATTAATCCTAAGAAGATTCATATAGGGCCTAAGGATATTATTTTCATTCCTTGACCATGATTAAGACTCCAATACACATTCAAGGTGCACAAAACATCCTAATGGAAATCATATTCCATTAGGAGAACGAATATCTCTTAGAGACTATCATAGTCCTCATTAATGTCTTTGAAGCTTGAGAAGCCTTATTTAGGGAATAAGGTGCTCATTTCCAATTGCGACCATGGTATAGGTCTCAAAAGCCATTCATGTCATGCAAAAAGCCACTAATTGCACCTACAGTCATAACCATAGGTCAAGGATCACCTAAATAGGTCATGTGTGGTGGTTTGAGGACTCCCCTGATATTCTCAAGCCCAATAAAATTCATATATGGGATAAGGATCAAACTATCCTTCTCTAACTATGGTTAAGGCCCTGAGACCCACCTATAGTGTGTAAAACCTTGTAAGGCATCAATATGCAATCTCAAGGCCAAATATCCCTTGGACATGACTTATGTGGGGGTTGGAGACCTTTTTCATGGAACTTGAGCCCTATAATATTTGTTTATGGCTTAAGGCCCTTGTTTTCCTCATATGACCATAGTAAAGGACCCAAGACCAATTGTTGGTATGAAAAACTTACTAATGGTGCCCATATTTATAATAGAACCTTGTGTGATGGTTTAAGGATTTATTCATGATTCTTGAGCCCAAGAATATTTAGTTAGGGTCCAAGGCCCTTGTTCTATTCCTCCAACCATGGTTAAGGCTACAAGAATAATTTATGGTGGAAAATCCTCCTAATGGTGTTGATATCCTATCGTTACCTCAAAGGTACCCTAGAAAGGGCTTGTGTGGTGGTTCAAGATCTTATTCATGGTTCTTAAGCCCAAGAATATTCATTTAGTGCCTAAGGCCATTATTTTCCTCCCTTCACCATGGTAAAGGCCCTAAGAGTTATTCCTAGTTTCAAGAACATGTCAATGGTGTCCATATTCCTAATCAAAGGCCAAATCTTCCCTACAGAGGTCCTATGTGGTGGTTTGAGGACTATTCTTGAGAAGATTCAAATAGGGATTAACAAACTTATCCTCCTTCCTTAACCATGGTTAAGGCCTTCAATCTCATCCATGGTGTATAAAATATGCTAATGGAGCCCATATCCACATGGGATTCACTTTGTTGACCAATATCTTATCACATTAAGTCATATAGGGGTCTTTTAAAATGTAAAAAATAAAATCAATATATTGTAGGTATTGGGGGAGGATGTGAGGGATGAGGGGGTTTATAGGTATTGGGGGGTATAAAAATGGGTATCTAGTAAAAATATGGGTTTTCCTTATTGGAAAAATGTATTGGGAGGGGGGTCCAACAAAATAATTTTAGGAGGTATTTACTAATATCTAGTGAAATTATGAGTATTCTTTAATATCCCACGAGTGCACGTGGTATGTCACGGGTTCACATGGTGAAGACATTGTTCCCATATCCCATATGGAGGTTGAATATCCCGTAGAGAGGATGGATCTACATGGCAGTTCAAGGCATTATTGACAGTTCTTAAACTTGAGAAGTTTCGTTTAGGGCTTAAGGCCCCTTTTTTCCTCCCCTAATCATGGTATAGGCCTAAAGACCCATTCTTGTTTTGAAAATACTACTAATGGCATCCATATTCATAATTGCAAGTAGTGGATCACCTACAAAGGTATTGTGTGGTGATTCAATGATTGCTTCATAATGTTTGAGCTCAAGAAGTTCACTTAGGGTCAAGGGCCTTTTTTTCCATCCCCAACCATGGTCAAGGCATGAATAACCATACTTGTGCACAAATCCTCCTAATAGTGCTAATATCTCTCCCTTAGGCCAAACATCCAATAGAGAGGGCTGCTATGGTGGTTTGAGATCTTGTTTATGGTGCTTGAACCCTATAATATTTGATTAGGAACTCTGAAATTTCAGAGTTGTCAAAAATCTAACCTTCTTTTTTGAAATTTTATAATATTTATTGTCCTCCATAAATAACATGAAAATTTAAAAATTTACATTTTTAAAAGGTGATTTTGAAACTACAATTTTAAAATAGGTTTGAACCTCTTAAAAAATTCATTTTATTTAACAATTTACATAACATTGAAATCATTTCCATATAATTATATATATTTTATAATTAAATAAAATTTGAAATAAAAAAAATTAATTAGATGGCAACATGCATGTTATGAATGGTTCTATTTAACATTAACTAAATCACTTCACTTTATTAATTAATTGTTATATTTTAAATTGTCTTGGTTGGTTGGAATTTAGTAAATTAAAATTTTGAATTCAATTGCAATTCTGACCATAAATATTACAATTTTAACAATGGAATAAATCACTTCATATTTTAAATTGTCTAGGTTGGAATTCAATAAATTAAAATTTTGAATTCAATTTCAATTCTGACCATAAATATTACAATTTTAATAATGGACCTATTTAGAAGTCATTTTTTGAATGGTTAAAGTTGCAAGTTTAAAGTTCTTTTAAAAAATTGCAGATCTTCCCTGTAATTATGACCATGCTAATCTTACCTGCAAGACAATGGATCCATTGGGAAATCATTTAAAATACTTGACTAATAATTTCGAATGGTTAAAGATACAATTTTGAAATCATGGCCAAAAATTGCAATTCTGACCATGAATGTTATAATTCTGACATGGATCCATTTACAATATTTAACATTGAATTGCTCAAGTTAGCATAGTGGTACTTTTGAAATAATTTTTCTTTCAAGTGTCATTATACACTAAAATGTTAGCAACAAAATGTTTTAAACAATTGTTAATCAAAATATACACTAAAACTATTTTTCATTAAGTATAATTACAATATAAATACAATTACAAGTAGTTTAAGATAGATAGCTATCTTAACTACACAATTGAGATAGTAAAAAACTCAAATCCAAACTAACTATATTATAAGTATTATTCAAACACCTTTCTATGCACTCTGAAATCTTTCTCCTTTCAACTCATTTAAGACAACAATGCTTATGACCATCATTAACAAATTTGTATAATTAATGCTTCTTGACTACCCAAATATATATCTTCCACACTGAATTATCCTATGAATACACTCCCATCTGATTAATAGATATTTTCAACAATCAATCATACAACTGAACTTCGTATTCTCTTGACACAAAGAACATTGAAAAGCATCAATTTAACTTACACTACATAACTGCACTTTTCGCTTTTGACGTATTCGTACTCCTTCAATCTAGTAAAAGGTGAATATGAATATGGAATCATTGACGCTTAAAGAAGACCCTGTATTAACGAGTCATTCCTTATTGCTACCAGACTTTGCAGCAATGGTGATCGAGTTGGCTTCTTCAACAGCTTGGCTAAGAGGTTATGTCCGAATACCTTATGCATGAAAATGATCCTCAGCTATTATCGCTGCTGAAATAATTCACGCTTTCTTCTTAGAGCTTACATGTACAAGAAGGCGCGCCAAACAAACAATATAGCTTCTCTCTACTCTTCCAAGCTGGCTGTAGACAACTCCTTTGTATACTGCGTAATCCCCAACAAGCTTTGCTGGTTGAAACTCCTTACCAACGATCTTGATTTAAGTCTATAGCGATTTCAATCTCAGCTGTCGGAATACAAAGAAGACTTCTGAACATGAACGATTCAGATCAGAAACTTTGGATCATCGTTTCCATTTGGCAGCAGATCTCACTCGCAAACACACAGATTTTCACCACGCAGATATATATCTATCAATCTCTCTTAATACTCACAGGAAACAATAACCTCACACTAATAAATAAAAAAACACTCCACTCTCATCTTCCTGGGTCTCCGGTCTCCGTAAGGGAGATAAGCCCAGAGCACTAGGCTCTAATATCATATTGATTTCCAAATTGCAAATCGAGATACACACCAGAACTATATTTTATATATAATATAAATACAATTATAAGTAGGTTAAGATAGATAGTTATCTTAACTATATAATTTAAATAGTTGAAATAATATATTACAACTATCAATAACAAACTCAAACCCAAACTAATTATTGTAAGTATTATTCTAACAGAAAAATAATTAAATCTATTCATATTAGAAATAAATGTTGTGTATTCAAATTTTTTGGTTTTTTAAGATGACTAATTGCTGATTTTTTTTCAGATTTTAAGAGCATATGATCAGTTATTGGCCATTACTGTATATATAACAGTGTGAATACGATTGGAAAGATTATCCATCAAGATTTATTTTTCCAGATTTTAAGAGTAGATGGTCAGTTATTTGCCATTACCATCTATATAACAGTGTCAATACGATTTCACATATATGTGAGCAGGTTCACATATATGTGAGCATGTCAATACGATTGGAAAGATTATTTAACGAGAGTTTTTTTCCAGATTTTAAGAACAGATGATCAGTTATTGGAAAGATTATGCAACGAGAGATTTTTATCCAGCAGATGATCCGTTATTGATCATTATCATATATATATATATATATATCAGTAAGATTGGAAAGGGAAAGATTATTCAAGGAGAGATGTTTTTTCAGTTTTTTAAGAGGAGACGATCAGTTATTTACCTTGTCATTATCATACTAGTTATGTTAAAAGGCGTATATCTATTGATAATGAGCGTAATTAATCACCTTTTAATTTAAAATTTTACTCTGATGGTTAACAATTGAAGATGCTGGCATATTCTTAGTATTAAGAAATTAACATTTACCTGTTTACCTTTTAACATTTACCTAATAGTATTAAGAAATTACTGTAGCACTATATGATTGCCACTTTTAACTGATTAAACTTTGGATTTAGCATGCTGGCTGTGCTGGCTGTAGATGTTCATTTTCTGGTTGTGCATTTCATTTTATGGCTATGTATTTCATTTTCTGTCTATGCCTTTCAACATTCATCAGCAACGGTTTTGAATGACTGCTAGTAACTGTAAGTTTTATCCATCCTGAGTTAAGTTAATGATTTTCTTAGTATATGGTTTTCAATGCAATATAAAATACAACATTACATGTATTCCGTCAATTAAATCATTCACCCGAAAAAACAGCATAGGGAAAAAGACATTCAATTTTGAATATGCAAATGAACGGCAAAATGAAAAAACATTCAATTTTGAATATGCAAATCAGCGGCCAAGGATTTCCCGTTGATTTGCTTGCTGGTTTGCAAGTAATTTCCTCTAGTTAAACGCGCTCTTTTGTGCTGTCCTTGGGGTTTGGTGTAGATTGGGATATTCGTTTCTAAGGTTGGTTGTTTTCTCCAGACAAATTGACTCTGGTAATGGCAATTGAGAAGATAATGGCAACAACTGGCAGTGGATGCAAATCGCCCATCCGCAGAAGGAAGACGGCGACTTTCGGCGAAATATCTCCAAATTTCAGAAGAGCGTAGTCTCAGTAATAGGGAGCTCATGGATGGCCTTCGTCCTGCTGTCAGTGGCGTGAAAGCCAAGGGCCATAAAAAGTCATGTCTACCTACACTCACACAAATTCTCTTACAATAAAAAGTCTTCTTCATACATGCCCAACTTTGTCTTTTTAATGTATTGTACACTCACACAAATTCTCTTACACTAAAAAGTCTTCTTCATACATGGCCAAGACAACTTTATCTTTTCGATGTATTGTACACTCACACAAATTCTCTTACAATAAAAAGTCTTCTTTCATACATGGCCAAGACAACTTTATCTTTTGATGCATAGTTGTACTTCATAACTGGAATTAAAATGTTTCATTCGTGAGTTACATATCATCCACCTCACTATTGTATGAAGGAATTTCGACCTTAGTCTCTAATCCACCTCACTTGTAAAATGTTTCATATATGAGTTACATATCATCCACCTCACTATTGTATGGAGGAATTTCCACTAGTCTCTACTCAAAGAGAAGATTCCAACTTTTGGATGTACAACCACATTTTCATTTTCAATTTGAGGTTGGAATGATTTCTAAGGATCACAATTCAACCACATAAATTTGTATGGAATCACAATTTTTTGTTGTTTAATTTGTGTTGAAAAACTCTTGGGACATTTGGATTATACAGAATTAACCACTCAAATCTATAAAACTTGAAAATATGAGAGAAAGCATATTGCACACAACACAATTCAATTTGTATTTCATAGACAAATGGAGGTTGCATATATGGCATCCAGATCACCCACTCCTAGCAATTTAAATCCTAAGAAAGTGGATCTGATTAGCTAAAAATAGTTAACCTAGAAACTCATAGTTACAACAACTGTAAGCATTATCTCATAATTAACCTAGAAAGTCACACTTACAACAACTATAAGTATTATCTCTAACACTCTCCCTTAATGCTTACATTACAAATATTACAATCACAAATTACAAAATATAACACAAGGTTACAACACAAATTTTGTCATGTTTGTCTCATTGGTCCTCATATGCAGTTTACACCCATCTCTGAACTTCATAGACACACTCTTTATCTCCATCATCTTCGAGCTACCAATTCATCCAACACAAATACAAGTGCTTTCGACCATCTTTGAAGTATTTATAGGATCGATGATTCTAAACTACCCCGAAGAATAGTCTCGATACTGAAACATTTAGTAATTGATCTTACAAAATGACCTTTTTACACACACTCACCAACATGATGATAACCCATAATTGATTATCTTGGAGCACTTAAGTACAACAAGGCCTTCCAACATTTAACGAACTTACCGACATACTCAAACCAGTAATGCATTCTTATAGCACCAAAGCACATCAAGAACTACAAGATTGAATTAGGTCACTCTGTTCTATATATGGTTCTTCATCATTCATTTTACACACTACACTTAAACAATAACACATTACAAAACAAAAAATCCACAATTCTACATACGAGCAAGCTACACACTCCATAAAACAATGAACTTCAAACACCAATCTGTAGCTGCCATTCAACTGATTTCAGGTTTCGATTCAAATTTCTAAAAAATCGGCTGTGAATGCGATGTAATCCATGTCTCCAAAAGGCTAACAAAGATTGCAGTAGATAAGGAAACGATTGTGGCCACAAGGATTGATTTTCCACAAGCATATAGGATTCCATGATTTTTCCATAAGGGCTAAAAACCTCCTGCAAACATCTATCATCGATGGACCGTGCATGTCCTTCAACTCAGCATTAATCATTGAACAAGAGAACTTGAGACCAACCTTCAGCTGCTGGGAATAACAGCGTTGACAAAACATTCTATAATTTCCTTTCCTTGAATACATTCAACAAAAAGATTTACAGAGATCTGAAAGCCAAAAATTTGAGCAGATCTGACTGCTTCCACTTGTTATATATCTATCATGCTTATGCTCGATTTCCTCCACTCGTGTCTGTTTCTCATCCTGTACAGTGATGGCTCTTCATTGCAGATGACGGCTGTGATGTGCACCTGGATCCAAGTCTTCATGCAGTGACAACTCGTGACTCCTCTTGCTGGCAAATAGATTCACGATTCACACAGGCGACTGTGACTATAATCGCATGCACTCCCTTTAATTGAATTCAAATAGATTTCAAAAATGATCCGCACAAAACCACTAAAATTTTTCACACGGGCAAAATAAATATAAACTTGCAGAATTTTTTTTCGGACAATCACTACAGAAATCCTACATATGTACAAAGGATTAGAATCATATTTATTTCGTCTTCCTGGGTACTCCCGTGAGGGATTAAGCCTAGCCAAGCTCTGATATCAACTTGAAAATATGAGAGAAAGCATATTGCACACAACGCAATTCAATTCATATTTCATAGACAAATGGAGGTTACATATATAACATCCAGATCACCGACTCCTAGCAGTCTAGATCCTAAGAAAGTGGATCTAATTAGCTAAAAATAATTAACCTAGAAACTCATAGTTACAATAGCTGTAAGCATTATCTCATAGTTAACCTAGAAACTCATAGTTACAACAATTGTAAGCATTATCTCTAACAACAAATCGAACAATTTCTTGTCAGATTTCATGCAAAACTAAACAAAAAGCATCCCCAGAAAAGGGCCAAAAAGTAGAACAATGAGACTACTTTTGGGAGGACTTTGTTTAACTATTCTAGGTTTTGACTCTTTTCATCGAAATCCGACCACATAAATTTGCATAAAAAAATGCTTGAGACACTTAGATTATATAGAACTAACTACTCAAATTTGTAGATCCAAAAATTTCTCGTCAAATTTCAGACAAAACTAAACATAAATTATCCTTGACAAATAGCCAAAACTTAGAACAATTAATCTACTTTTGAGATTCATTCTCCATCTCATTCTCCATCTAAGAGAGAGCCTTTACCATAAATTATGTACAAAGTCCAACAATTACATTGAAAATATTCTCCATTTAAGAGAGAGCCTTTACCATAAAGTATGTACAAAGTCATACAATTACATTGAAAAGGAATATCTCATGCCAATTTGAATTAAATGGAAATGAAATAACAAAATTAATGCAAACACAACATAATTTTCTTAAGTTCAATTTATCATAGATAATGACTAATTAAAAAAAAAAAAACAAATTATAAATAACAAATATTGCTATATGATGATGATGATGATTAACGTCCACTAAGACCGAATTGGTCTATTAGACCTTAAGAGGGTAAGTGATTACTTGTGATTCTTTAGAATTTTGTTTCTGTGCTCGAAAAGCATTAAGAGAAGCTTTCCAAGATCACCATACTTTTGTTGAGTTAAGAGGTTAGGAAGGTTGGTAGTGTGATAAATATTTTGAAAATGAGATCTAATATGGGAATAGGCTGGACAATCTAA
>JASDQU010102886.1:9676-23632 GCA_032191745.1 Picea mariana | reverse complement strand
ATATATATATGTGGGGTAATGGCCAATAACGGATCATCTGCTCGATAAAAATCTCTCCAATAACTGATCATCTGCTCTTAAAATTTGGAAAAAATCTCTCGTTGGATAATCTTTCCAATCGTATTGACACTGTTATATATATGGTAATGCCAAATAACTGATCATCTGCTCTTAAAATCTGGAAAAATAACTCTCGATGGATAATCATTCCAATCGTACTCACACTGTTATATATACGGAAATGGCCAATAACTGATCATATGCTCTTAAAATCTGAAGAAAATCCGGTAATTAGTCGTCTTAAAAAACCAAAAAAATTGAATACACAACATCTATCTCCAATATGGATAGATTTAACCTTGTTTCTGTTGGAATAATATTTACAATAGAACTAGTTTGGGTTTGAGTTTGTTACTATAGTTGAGATATTATCTCAACTATCTAGATTATGTAATTAAGATAACTATCTATCTTAACCTACTTGTAATTGTATTTATATTATATAAGAAATATAGTTTTGGTGTGTATCTTAATTTGTAATTTGAAAATCAATTTGTATCTTTATTTATTGAACCCTATAAGCTTTGACCATGGTTAAGGAAGGAGGATAAGTTGGTTAATCCCTATTTGAACCTTCTCAAGATAAAACATTGTGAAATAGTCCTCAAACCACCACATAGGACCTCTGGAGGGAAGATTTGGCTTTTGATTAGGAATATGGACACCATTGACAAGTTCTTGAAACCAGGAATAACTCTTAGGGCCTTTACCATGGTCAAGGGAGGAAAATAATGGCCTTAGGCACTAAATGAATATTCTCAGGCTTAAGAACCATGAATAAGATCTTGAACCACCACACAAGCCCTCTCTAGGGTACCTTTGAGGTAACGATAGGATATCAACACCATTAGGAGGATTTTCCACCATAAATTATTCTTGCGGCCTTAACCATGGTTGGAGGAATAAAACAAGGGCCTTGGACCCTAACTAAATATTCTTGGGCTCAAGAATCATGAATAAATCCTTAAACCATCCCACAAGGTTCTATTATAAATATGGGCACCATTAGTAAGTTTTTCATACCAACAATTGGTCTTGGGTCCTTTACTATGGTCATGTGAGGAAAACAAGGGCCTTAAGCCATAAACAAATATTCTAGGGCTCAAGTTCCATGAAAAAGGTCTCCAACCCCCATATAAGTCCTGTCCAAGGGATATTTGGCCTTGAGATTGCATATTGATGCCTTTACGAGGTTTTACACACTATAGGTGGGTCTCAGGGCCTTAACTATTAGAAAAATAGGACCGTGGAGCAATAAAATAAAACAAATGCATAAACAAAACACAGAAGACACACAATACAAGAGAGACACAAATTTATGTGGTTCACCCAGTGTGGGCTACGTCCACCAGAGAAATTGTCAGGTCCTTCCTTTATTATTATCCAACGAATGAAGGGATACAACCTACAGCAAAACCCGTTGTAACTTCCTCTTCTTTCTCTCACAGTCTCCTCTCTCAGAATACAATATTCACCAACAATAGCCACAATACATTTCCCNCCTTCCTTTATTATTATCCAGCAAAATGAAGGGATACAACCTACAGCAAAACCCGCTTTAACTTCCTCTTCTTTCTCTCACAGTCTCCTCTCTCAGCATACAATATTCACCATCATCCATAGCCGCAATACATTTCCCTCATAAAAGAGGGTTGCCTTCTAAGGCAAAAAACCCTAACATAATCTCTACCATTAGATCTGCGACCTTATAATGAACGGTCCAGATTTACAATGAAATTACAATATACTTTTACAAGGCAATTTTTGCTTCGGGGGCTTCGCCCCCAAACCCCCATCAGGGGACGCTGCCCCCGAACCCTCGCTGGGGGCCCGCTTGCCCCCAGACCCCCCAGTCGGGGGGATAGGCCCCTCAGACCCCGCAGAGGGGGTACCCCCCCTCTGCACTCCCCCGCGTGGAAGAGTGTACATACTTATGGGGTGTAAATACTTCATGGGGTATAAACACGGCTGAAAGCAAAGACCTCTGAATGAGGAAGATAATCAGGCTCCACAACCAACATCGTGGCCTTCGTCGCGTTCTCTCTTACTGGAATATTCCTTGCATTATCCACTCTTCTCTTCTTATTCTCTTGCGTGCCTTGCACGCACATCCCTCCTATCATGTTCCCTTCTGTCAGAAGGAAACCCAGGTTGGTATGGGTCTACCAGACCCTGTGGTACTTCGGGCTGAACTTCTGCAGCTAGACCATGCTTCCATTCGTGGTGGTGGTTGATGGTTCAACCACCAGTCCTTTCTTCATTAACTGATTCCTCCTTGGGAACTGGGGGAAATTTGTTATCCTCGACAAGGGAAATTTGGGGTCGTTCGATATAATGAACCCTCTCTTATAGTTTTCACATTCTTTCCTCTAGTGATATCATGGTCATTACTTTCAAGGCTTCATCCCCACAAACAATTGTTTGGCTATTCAAATAGTAATACATTTACACTGTTCCCATGCTACAACATGGTAATCCTAATTAATGATTAATTACAAGTTGGGGGAAACATGGGTGTTACAGAAACTGATAGTTACGGTTACTTATAAGGTTGATCGATGCCTAGTGGTCTCCCTAACCATGGCGGATAGATCCGCCTCACCGTTAAACACCGATCCTTTCTTCCACCCCAAATTTTCGTGAGTCGTAGATCTGGGAAGGATTGAAGGTCCCCTTGTCCGTTGGATCTACGCCAAGGAAACTTCGGCGAAGTTCCACTTCAAGAGAGTGGAGAAATGTTAACACCAAAATTCCCGAAGGTCGGAGCGACAAATTAATATGGATTGTAGATCTGGGGATCCTTTGGAATTCCCCTGGCTGTTAGATTTATCTCGAGGTCAGCCCAACATTGACCGCTCCGAGGAGAACGAGGAAGTTACACCGCCAAGTCCCCGAAGTAATGGAGGTCGTGGATCTAGAGATTATGTGGAATCCTACTGACCATGAGATCAAAGGGCTGGGAAACTATCAGTCTGAGGTGACGTGGCACCCTGATGTCACTAAAGGTGACATGGACCCTAGTACGTGGGCCATGTGTCACCTAGATTTGTGCATCTGCAGACCCCATGAGCCCATTAAACCGTGACACGTGTCACCCCCTCTAGGGGCCATGTGTAAGCTCTATCTTGCCATGTGTCCGGCGTTGGGTTCATTTGACATGTAGGATACTTGGGAACCTGTACTCGCCACCATGTATTACCCATCATCCCACGTGATAGTGGGTACTTCGATAGTCTAGGACTCCAGGAGTCCGAAAGTTTGAGGTATAGTGTTATAGACCTCCAGAGCGCCGAAGGCCAGAGTAAATCTTGGTCGTTTCCAATAGTGACGCATGTTGCCAGATCTTATAATTCGGAGACTTGACACTCTAGAGGATTTGGGGTATGACACCTCCAAAACTCTCAAACGTCGAATCGGCAAAGTGATGTGAGTCGTAGATCGAGGGGTCTACATGGACAGACCTAGACCATGAGATCGAAGGAATGTTAGAAGGATGTGTTAGGGGTCAACGTGGCTCGCTGACGTCACCCAGGGTGACGTGGACCCACTATTGAGGTTCCACGTGTCACTTGGATACAAATGTTTTGCAGACCCCTGCGCCCATTAGAACGTGACATGTGTCACCCCCTGACGAGGGCACGTGTCACCTCTGACCCTCACCGCATGTCAGTCCCTGGTAAGTGTCCACCTGGCCACGTGAATGGTGAAGTACCGGGACTTCAAGACTTCAGAAGACCTGGGGTGTAGTGTCGTAGAAAGGACCGAAGGCTAGAGCCACATGGAGCGATTCTGGAACTTCGAAAGTTTGGGACTTCGTGACTCCAGAGGACTTGGAATAGTATGGTGTAGAAAGGCCCGAAGGTCGGAGCCACGTGGAAAGCCCACGGGAATTTAGAAGAAAAGTACTCCAGGAGATTTGGATCGTTAAACCATGTGCACCCAAAAGCGTCGAACGTTGAATTTTACCTTAGGCACATGCATTCCCAGGGATAAGGATCCACCATCGATTAATGGTGGATGGATCTCTGCCATAGATCTAGCAACGCGGGGAGTTTTAGGATATCGAAGAACTCGGGGTGATATGAAGGAGTTAGATCCACGTAGGTGCCACATGGCCCATGACTATTAACCCTCGAAGGAATTTAGAAGGGCATATCTCCCAATCCTGAGCTCATATTCGAGCATGGTGATAGTGGTTGGAAGGCTCCTAGCGAGTAGAACGTGATAGAGATCCTGAAAAAAGGATTTGATTAATTAAGGAAAAGGAAAATTTGAGGCCCCATCCCTTAAAATCCCTTTTAAGGGGTTGGGTGTGTTACATAGAGCCCAAATGTGCTTGCACTTTAGCAATCCTTCTCTTCAAGGTTTAAACCCTAAGGTCCAAACGTGATTGCACCTTAGAGTTTAAATAATACCTCTTAGCTACTACTAGTTCAAATCTTCAAGCATTGTTGCTTTTGTTGTTATAAAGACTCCATAGCCCTAAGGCACTGATTTTTAATCTCTTTCTCTTATGGTGAATTGATCAACAAACACTCTCTTTCAACTCTCTTAAGCTCTCTATAACTCTACTAACACTAACATTGGAAAACTTGCTAATAAACTTGTTGATGTTACAAAAGTTTGCTACAACTATCTAAGTTACATTTATTGTTGCATACACTCATATGTTGGTGGCTTAATTCCTTTAGAAATTGCATCTAACAATTGGATATCGTTCTAGTGGATAAACACTAAGTTTTATTGGTCAATTGTTGCATTTCTTAGCATTAATTGTTGTTGTTGTTGTTGTAAAACATTTATTGCTGTCATATCATTGTTTACTGCTACAATTTTACAACATCTATTGCAACTTACATTGTCTAGTGTCTTCAAGAGGTATTGATTATGTGTTTAGACTTGGAAATAATCATATATGTTGTAAAGTGTTCTTGTTCCAGGAAGGTACTCAAACAACTTCATACCTCTTCTCTACCTTGACCTATAACAATCTTTCGGTGATCAAGAGAGTGGGTAGTAGGCTTGGCTACTATACTTGCTACTTTGATCCCTTGAGGTCACTAGGGAAGCCTCCCTTGTGGTGGACCTCTTCCATCACTAAAATGAGGGAAGTTATTACTAAAGTGACAATGATAGGATCTTCCATTGTTACACAAGAATTGGGGACTTGTGGTGGGGCTTTGCACAAGTGCAAGTTACACCGCCAAGTCCCCGAAGGCTGAATCCACGAAGTAATGGAAGTCATGGATCTAGAGATTACATGGAATCCTATTGACCATGAGATCAAAGGGTTGGGCAACTATCATTCTGAGGTGACGTGGCACCCTGACGTCACTAAAGGTGACGCAGACCCTAGTACGTGTGCCATGTGTCACCTAGATTTGTGCATCTGCAGACCCCATGAGCCCATTAAACTGTGACACATGTCACCCCCTCTAGGGGCCATGTGTAAGCTTTATCTTGCCACGTGTCCAACATTGGGTTTATTTGACATGTAGGATACTTGGGAACCTGTACTCGCCACCATGCATTACCCATCATCCCACATGATAGTGGGTACTTCGACAGTCTAGGACTCCGGGAGTCCGGAAGTCTGAGGTATAGTGTTATAGACCTCCAGAGCTCTGAAGGCCAAAGTAAATCCTGGTCGTTTCCAATAGTGACGCGTGTCGCCGGATCTTATAATCTAGAGACTTGACACTCTGAAGGATTTGGGGTATGACACCTCCAAAACTCTCGAACGTCGAATCGACAAAGTGATGTGAGTCGTAGATCGAGGGGTCTATGTGGACAGACCTGGATTGTGAGATCGAAGGAATGTTAGAAGTCTGTGTTAGGGGTCGACGTGGCTCGTTGACGTCACCCAGGGTGATGTGGATCCACTATTGAGGTTCCACGTGTCACTTGGATACAAATGTTTTGCAGACCCCTGGGCCCATTAGAACGTGACATGTGTCACCTCTGACCCTCACCGCGTGTTAGTCCTTGGTAAGTGTCCACTTGGCCACGTGAATGGTGAAGTACTGGGACTTCGAGACTTCAGAAGACCCGGGGTGTAGTGTCGGAGAAAGGATCGAAGGCTAGAGCCACGTGGAGCGATTCTGGAACTTCGAAAGTCTGGGACTTCATGACTCCAGAAGACTTGGAATAGTATGGTGCAGAAAGGCCCGAAGGTCGTAGCCACGTGGAAAGCACACAGGACTTTAGAAGAAAAGTACTCCAGGAGATTTGGGTCGTTAAACCATGCGCACCCAAAAGCGTCGAACGTTGAATTTTACCTTAGGCACGTGCATTCCCAAGGATAAGGATCCACCGTTGATTAATGGTGGATGGATCTTCGCCATAGATCTAGCAACGCGGGGAGTTTCAGGATATAGAATAACTCGGGGTGATATGAAGGAGTCGGATCCACATAGGTGCCATGTGGCCCATGACTATTAACCCCCGAAGGAATTTAGAAGGGTAGATCTCCCAATCCTGAGCTCATATTCGAGCATGGCGATAGTGGTTGGAAGGCCCTTGGCGAGCAGAACGTGATAGAGATCCTGGAAAAAGGATTTGATTAATTAAGGAAAAGGAAAATTTGAGGCCCCATCCCTTAAAATCCCTTTTAAGGGGTTGGGTGTGTTACATAGAGCCCAAACGTGCTTGCACTTTAGCAATCCTTCTCTTCAAGGTTTAAACCCTAAGGTCCAAACGTGCTTGCACCTTAGAGTTTAAACCATACCTCTTAGCTACTACTAGTTCAAATCTTCAAGTATTGTTGCATTTGTTGTTATAAAGACTCCATAGCCCTAAGGCACTGGTTTTAAAGCTCTCTCTCTTATGGTGAATTGATCAACAAAAACTCTCTTTCAACTTCCTTAAGCTCTCTACTAACTCTACTAACACTAACATTGGAAAACTTGCTAATAAACTTATTGATGTTACAAAAGTTTGCTACAACTATCTAAGTTACATTTATTGTTGCATACACGCATATGTTGGTGGCTTAATTCCTTCAGAAATTGCATCTAACAATTGGATATTGTTCTAGTGGATAAACGCTAAGTTTTAATAGTCAATTGTTGCATTTCTTAGCATTAATTGTTGTTGTTGTTGTAAAAAATTTATTGTTATCATATCATTGTTTACTGCTACAATTTTACAACATCCATTGCAACTTACATTGTCTAGTGTCTTCAAGAGGTATTAATTATGTGTTTGGACTTGGAAATAATCATATATGTTGTAAAGTGTTCTTGTTCCAAGAAGGTACTCAAACATCTTCATACCTCTTCTCTACCTTGACCTATACCAATCTTTCGGTGATCAAGAGAGGGGGTAGTAGGCTTGGCTACTATACTTGCTACTTTGATCCCTTGAGGTCACCAGGGAAGCCTCCCTTGTGGTGGACCTCTTCGATCACTAAAATGAGGGAAGTTCTTACTAAAGTGACAATGATAGGATCTTCCATTGTTACGCAAGAATTGGGGACTTGTGGTGGGGCTTTGCACAAGTGCAAGTCCTGCAATAACAATGCCCCCATAACTGTCAAATTCAAGATCTAGAATTTGGTAAGATATTAAAATAAGTAAACTAGATCAGTGAATTGAAGATAATTAAACCGACTTCATTAACATATTGGACTTTTTACTATCTTTATTTTTATTAAATATTATTGATGAAGAATTAAATAGTCCTACAAGTAATCAAAATTCCAAACTAATTCTTAAGATAGTAAAAGCTCTATCTCTCTCTATTTAACTATGGCTAATAACCCACATGATACATTGAAAAAACCATAAACCATGAAATAAGTTTCAAATGAGTAGAGCATCAATGTACTCTCAAATAAGAGAGTACATGAAAACTAGACAATTAACAAATCCCACAAAAAAACCCTCCTACAAGATTCACAACTATGAAGGTTTTATCTCATTTAAATAGAATTTTTAGAATATGCTCTTTGAATTTGAGAGGAATTACAATGCCAAAAGGCCAAGTCTCCTAAAATTATAATATCATTCTAAAACCTAATACATATTTGTTTAATCTCAATACTAATACAAAGAAAATGGACCTATTCAGAACTCAATCCCAACAAAAAATAAGCTTTGCAAAGAAAATGAACATATTCATAACTCAATCTTAGTAAATAAGCTTAATAAAATAAGTGTCCAAAATAAATTTAATAAGATTTTACCTCTATATATATATAATAGGGCTTAATGATTAAGAATATGTGTTTCTTTCCTAAAAATTCAAATATGTTTTCTTCATAGAAATCTAGATAAAATAAGGTATATATACCTTAGTAAACTTTAGGAGTCAAATAGTTTTACAATCCCAACTTTTATGTTCCATTCAATGTAAGGTATTGATTGGTTTATCTGCATTGACTGTATTGGTTTGTCTGTGTGCAATGCCGTGTGAACTTGCTGACTTCGATGCGTGTATTATCAATCTACGCCGTGTGAACTTCGTGTATTATTAATCTACCCCGTGTGAACGCGGATTCCTATCTATGTGATCTCCTTAATTAAGATGCCCTGGACTTGGTCTTTGTAGTTGTTATCTACATTTCACGCCGACACTCTTTCCCGTAGCTTTCCTTTCAGAACAGGTCAACAGAACAGCCCCAGCTGTCATTAGAAAATCAAGAAAGTGCAAACCCATTCTCACCGGGCCACTGTTATCGAGCCACGTCTTATGTGTTTGTCACGCAACAAAAAAATTTGAACCGTGTTGAATTCGCGGTATCAAATACCACTATAGTTAACGTTTATATTGATAGTATCTTATACCCACTTTTATGCATGTCTTTCAATATGGAGTCATCGGAGTCCCAGAGATTTCAAGGAGAGAAAGAGAAGAAAATCTAGTTATGAAGGAGCCATATGATAAGTAGGTTTAATTGCAAGAACTCTCCCAGTTGGTGCTCTTGAACTGCTTATAGATGGGCGTTGCTCAGAGGCCTTAATCAAACACTTCGGCAGATCTGTTTGTTGAATATACAAGCCCCCATTAATGAGCAAAAACCCATCTATCAGCAGTTCAAGACCACCCTAAGGGCGTTGAATCGGTGGAAAAGTGTGTGAAACTAGCCGTTTTAATATGTTTAACAATCTCATATCTGCCTGTCAAATCCACAGCAGAAGATCTGTGGCTTTCTTCAGTACTAGATAGCCACACATGGAGAATCTCACAACATAATTGAAGAGTTTTCACCATCTGTACGACATTCAGGGTCAGTGGATGAGCACAAGATGAAAGGGAACAATCTTCAAACATTTGTGCATTAATGAGATCCCCATTGACAATTCCATGATCTTCAAAAAAAAGGGTGCAGATGATATGTTTGATGGAGTTTTTGATGAGGTTCCTTGTTATAATGGGTCACTGAAGTCTGATTTTTTGCTGAGGTTGGAGAAAAATATTTGGAATTTGAAGAGAGTACTGTTCTCCAGAGAGAGGTGCCCGTTATTGGGTGCAAGGCATGGAAAGTGTTGCTAGAATAACTCTGGCATTGGCCCACTGCAATGATCGAGAAATTAATTGTGATTGCCCGTTCCATATATTCAAACCATTTGGATCTTTTCGGCTCTCCGTTTCTCTTTGGTTCCCAGGTAGTTGCTGAAAAACCCAAATTTTTTTATATATTTTTTGCTGTTTTTTTCTTGAAAAATCGGTTACTTGTATTACTAACACAAGGATTTGAGATGCACTTCGAGTCTGTGAAGTCGGATGTTGGATATCCCCTGCTTCAATATTTCATAACAGTCTTTTGAGTAAATTTGAGAGATGCATCCTGATTAGTTAAGCTTAGGAACCTCCAGATCTATATAAAACATATCTTTAAAATCCAAATCTAGATAGATGCCTGCTAGTGTCATATTCAATTCAATGCACTCAATGGATTGTCTATTTAATGCCCATGACATAGAGATACACACTATAATGTCACACATATTCAATGCATAGAATGTATCTCATTAATTAAGGTGTGATTTTATCTTTTCAAAAGTACACGGTAATAAATCATTATTACCTTAAATAGGTCATATGATTCTATCTTTTCAAAAGTATAGGATAAGTTGTTATTATATTAATAGCCTTTACTCCTATTCTTGAAAGCACAAATTTTAAGGGAAATTTTTCAAAGTTAAATTTGGGAATTTGATTAGTTAAGAGGGCCTTGTACAACATGAACCAAACAAGGAACCTCATTTTAAAGGAAACTTGGACACCCCATAGCTTGCACTCTTTTATGCCACAATCTGTCCTCTGAATTAGAAAGGACGACAACGGCCAACTGTTAGGTACTTGGCTGTTGTTAAATAAACAGAAAGACAGGAAAAAAAACAGAGAAATTCCCACACAGAAAATACCCTGAAACAGAGCATGGACAGTAAATCTCAATATGTAGCTTTTAACTGGAGAATCCCTCTTTGGAACTCTGGAATGGTACTATATCTGCCCTCTGAGTTAGAAAGGAGGACAACGGCCAACTGTTAGGTACTTTGCTGTTGTTAAATAAACAGAAAGACAGGAAAAAAACAGAGAAATTCCAACACAGAAAATATCCTGAAACAGAGCATGGACAGTAAATCTCAATATGTAGCTTTTAACTGGAGAATCCCTCTTTGGAACTCTGGAATGGTACTATATCTGCCCTCTGAGTTAGAAAGGAGGACAACGGCCAACTGTTAGGTACTTTGCTGTTGTTAAATAAACAGAAAGACAGGAAAAAAACAGAGAAATTCCAACACAGAAAATACCCAGAAACAGAGCATGGGCAGTAAATCTCAATATGTAGCTTTTAACTGGAGAATCCCTCTTTGGAACTCTGGAATGGTATTATATCTGCTGTTAAAAATGCTTACAATTCTGCTAAGAATGCTTCTTTTGCAAATCATATTCATTTTTTGTTTAAAGCAAAACCTTGCAAATCATATTCGTTTTTTGTTTAAAGAAAAACCTACCAGGGAAACCTCCTCGCACTTCCCCGTTCGTTCGCAGATGGCATCCAGTGTAAACTTATCGATAATGATTATGTTGTGCGATCCAACATGAACATCTTGTGAGACATGTCAAAGAAGAAATCAATATGGGGAATCAACCCAAAACCTATTACATGAAACCGATATGGAGAATCAACCCAAAACCTATTACATAAGCTCAAAACACTCAACTAGTCAAAGTAGCCCACCCAGCCTTCAAACCACACTCTTACACGTGCAGTCCTTGCGTTCTGCATGGTGGTATTAGCGCTTTCCTGTCAAAAGCAGGCTTTACTACTCCGTTCTCCTAGCAGATCTTCCTCCCTGTTCTGTTCCGCCTTCTGCCTGTTAATGTTTCGAATGGCTACAACGTACAAGCCTAAAGTCGTTACGCCAACTGTCCTTGGGCTCCATTAGCATCCATGCTTGCCTGGAGTTGACGACTTATAGGATCTACTAGCGTGTTTCGGCGTGCATGGCGCTATTCCAGATCAGTCATTCCCCTTCAATAAACAATGGTCTCCATTGTTCCTTTAATACTGCCAAAACCTACTGGATGTGTGCCATGCTCAGGTACTTTGTTGGATGATGAAAAGGGAGGGTGTGCTAGATACCCTGTTGATTTCTTTTCTTAGGATGCAAATCCTATAGAACGATGACAAGAGAGGGTGTGCTGCTATGACTGAAGTCTTATGAAAAATGTAAGCGTTGATGTTCTCCTTGAGTCCAATAAAACACAATCTGTTCTTGAAACATAACTCCTTTGCTGATATGGTCATTGGAAAATATACTACTTTCCTGTGGCATCTTCTACCTTAATGCTTATGCTTGCTCCGGTTTCCTTCCTTATGTATTCTTATATTATTGTTGCCCTTACCAATTACCCCTCCAATGTATCATTGAGCATAAAATTCAAATGGTAAACTCCTCAGAAGGTCCCTTCTTTGGAGCAGAAATTCTAAAATTAGAAACAGCGGGAAGAGCAGGCCGCGTACTGATTAGATTAGTCCATGCACGCGCAGCTCCGCTTACATGTTCTCCCGACCCTGATGTATGGGAGCCAATACCAACAACAGGGGAACTTATATTGTGATGAGCAAACACTGAATTTCCTAGTGGAAGATAAATTGGTGGAGGTAATAGAGGCACATTACCAGAAGAAAGAAACGAGCTCTGTGCGGCACGAACAGGTAAAACATCGTTATTATTATTCCAATTAGAAATTCGATCCTTAGGTAGGTGTTTATTTAGAAAAGCTGAAACTGCATACGATGTTTTCTTTACGACAGTTGCATGTCCGGATGTTTGAACGAGCTGATCATCAATACTAGTCAAATTCAAAGCAGTAATGCTGACAACTGTTGTTTGGGCAATGCCTGAATCATTTTTCAGCTTTTGTATGTTAGGTGTTGTGTTGGCTTAGTTAGTTAGTTAATGCACGGCCATTAAGGCTTTGCCTTAACTTTCAAAGTCATAAGTTATTGCCTCTCCAATCAAACTTCCAGCAACCAACAATTGAGCATTGATCACTGTTAATTGTTGCTTTTTGTCGACGTTGTCAATTTCCCAGCTGGTGGTTGTTGAACAGTGACAGAATGCACTCTAAAAAGAGTATCCCAAGCAGGACAAACAATTGCTTAATTCTTATTCTCGTTCTTATGGTCCTTAATGTAGCCGAAGGTGATTATCACTCTCATCGCATAGCTGTTTTTGTTGATCTTAGGCTGATATATTCCTGTAATATGCCATTTTATTGCACATGAAGTTAAAAGAGGGGCAGTAGATGTGTGTTTTGATATTCCAAGTCAACATATGACTCGATAAAATCACTGAGTTGGAGTAGTCTTATTGTATCCGGACTTTATGATAAGGCCATGTGGAAGTTTTGTGCCTTCCACCGTATGCATTAACCTTAAAAAAGTACTTTGTATGATTTATCTTAATTGGTATCTTGTTTATGTCAGATTCCAACTGGGGCAAGGTTTGTAGTGATTCCTGGAACAGAGTCAACAGAAAACCATGGAAGGTGGAAGTATACTGGAGCCAAGATGTCACAGGGGCACTTTATATATCTGGCCACTCTAATGAAATACCAGTGCCGCTACATCTCGTAAATATGGAATTCATGATACCAATTAGCAGAAACCGCTGAAGGAGGTTCTTAGAAGATTATCTTCCAGCAACATAACAGCTATAGGGTTGGTTATGGACGAAGATAGGATTTCAGCCTCGAACAGGTAACTTACTGATTTGTTTTGGATCATTATAATGTATTGAAGACGGTCGTTATAGAAATAAATATTATAGAAATCCCATGACATGAATAGCGAAGTGGGGTTGAGTGTGTACCCTGCAACTGTAGCATCATCACCTTCTTTGAAGCTTTCGATGCATGCTTCAACCATGAACACGCCCGTTATTTTAGGTTGGGTTATAAGAGATTTATGTGTAACCTCTACCAAAAACATAAATCTGAGTCATTGGAAGCAACGAATGCAAATTGCAGAAAGCTTATATGGTTTCGATGAGAAAGAAACCAGGTTTATAAGAAATTTCAAAAATCCCTAGTTGAATACCCAAATATCTCTACCGTGTCACTACAAGGAGGAAGGAAAATGATCAGGACCCTACAATTTTTAATGGAGGAAAGAATATTTTGGGTCAAAGAGATGCTGCGGCAATGGCAATCTTCAAAAAATATCTGCCCTGAAACGGAATTAAGACCTTGCTCCATTTTTGTGGGGTTCTTATTAGCGGTTCCTGAGCACCCTCGTGAAGGCTGTTGAATTGGTGGAAAAATGTCAAAAGACCAGCCGTTTGAGTATCTTTCACAACCTCAAATATGCCTCTCAAATTGACCAGGTGCAAAAGGAGATCTGTAGCTTCCTCCAGCACCATCTGCCTACCTACACAC
>JASDQU010102885.1:233305-247573 GCA_032191745.1 Picea mariana | reverse complement strand
CAATAGTAGCCATGGCTCTAAATAAGAAATTTAGTATGTTTCTAGGTTTCTGGCAGCTGTAGGCAGCTTTGTTTTAAGGTTAAAAGTCCCAAGGATCCATGGGCAAATTGTAATCTGAACCAGTGGCTCTGCCACATCTTTTAATATAATACCATAACCGTTTTTGTAAAAAAAAGAAGAGGTAAAGAAACTATTGGAAAATATTGGTGTTCAATACATTTCATATCATTCTTGTCAAAATGACTCCATTTTTTAGATAGGTGAATACACAAATAATAAGATATGTCCATAATGTTGGCATGATATGAATGATCAATTAACAGAAAAGAGGGCAAGTCATATGGTCCTTCTCATAATATATTAAGACACGTGCCTATAATCCCAAGGATTCAAAGTATCTTTTGTTGTGAGGATTTAGTTGTGTTGCATGGGTGGCATGCCTCATACAAAATTTATCTAGGATTTATGTATATCCTAATGGATTTAAGAACCATGAAGCATATAGAGGATACATGGATTGATAAATTGAAGGATGAAATAAGAGTATTTTGATTGAGTATAATCATGTATGGAGTTAATCCATATTCCATCCAAAACACTAGGTATTCTATTTGGCTAGTGGTAATTATTGATGACAATATCCCCCAATGGTTTTCCATGAAGATTGAACATCTTATGAATTCTCTTATGGTTATCGATGGAAGACATGTGAAGATAATGGATTTCTACCTCCAACCATTGCTTGATGAATCAAAGCAATTACAGGAATGGATATAGGTATACAATGTATCAATACCCATCCTGATAGAGAGCTATTTTACATTGTGTGGAATATGTTCATATACAATGCATTATTATATAGGAATATGAATTTTCTATGGAAACAATGTTGATTTATTTTTTTATATACATAAAATTATTTAGCATACTTAATTTGGTGCCATTTTATTCTTTAGTGCTAACATGTTTGATATATAATAACATCATAGGTCATTTAAAATGGTATCATGGATGAAAATATGTATGCCTTGTATAAAGGCTAGGTTGTTCATCGATCTATGGAAGTTTTTTAAAATATGCTCGAGGGTATTCCTCCTAAAAGACCACCCTTATAGAAGAGAAACATGTTCTTTCAATGGTAAACCATAGAGAACCAATACACTTGAAACAATGTCACTTGAATACTAATTTAATCCCTATGAAATAGAGAAGGATAAGAAAATTTAATAATAGTTTGATCCAAAAGGAGAATCAATGTTCAATGATCCTAAATTTTTCAACACCTTTGTTGAGAAAATGCCCATAGGATGACTTGAGGAAACCTATATTTTATGATATTCCATATCGGGAGCATCTTAAGATTTACCAATTACTATATCCCATGTATATATTAAAAAAATGTTTCATCTTCTTCGTGGAGGAACATATCATATAAGAAATGAAAAATTAGGTGTTACGAATTAGGTGCAGTAGATCTGTAATAATATCTCTATGTCAATTGTTCATTTTATATTGCACAATTGAATTATAAAATGTATTATATTTTTATTAATGATTATGTTAATGGACATATGACACCATCCTTTGTTTGAAATTTTAAAGGTACATTTGTTCCCATCTATGTGGGAATCTAAACATCTTTCTCGCACTAAGGATGGTGATGATGGACATGTCACACTTGACTATGGAGTGGAAGTTGAGTTTGATCAATTTATTCATGCTAGCCAATATGTTTAGAAGCTAATAAAGGGGAAGTTAGGTTACATGGAAAATACACAAGAGATCATGCAAGTGGACTTCTCATATTTTAAATGTGTTATTTTTGGGTGCAGGTGGTGGGATACCTTCGACTAAAGTAATGTAAAGAAAGATCATGATAGTGGGATAATATGTATTATTCTCTGAAAATATGTAAGATGAAAAGAAGGAACCTTATGTTTCCCCAAAAAACTGCAACCAAGTTCTTTTTTACTCGGATGTGTTGGATAGGAATTGGTTGTTTGTAATAAGAGACAATTTGAGATCCAAACATGTTTTTGATAACAATGATGTTATCATGCAAATAGAGGAAGATAAACATGGTGATGGAAACAACTAGTGATATGTACATGTTTTTCAATATTTATGTTGTAGATTTTCATTTTATCATAATTTTCTATAATTGTCCTATTGTGTATGTATTCCTAATTATTAGACTTTAGTTAGTTTTTGTATTTATGTAAATACATATATTTAGAAAAATTACTAGCCCAAATCATGGTAGAGAATAAAAGTGTAATTAGTGGTGATTTCACAAACATGCTTAATGATATTTTAGACATTATTTGTTATTTCCAAATTTCAATAATTCTGAAAATTTAATACAACACCAAAATAATGTTTTATTTATATGATGTTGGATATGAAAAGTTAAAAACCATTTGCAACCATCATCTTGCAAAAATGTAAACTATTCTAGAACCTCAAGCTTTTTAATGAATTATGAATCATTTTTAATTGTGAGATTTGCATCTTGTCTCTTTTTGTAAAATTAATATTAACAACTATTATCATCAAGGTAACCTTTGTTGAAGGTATTATTTATATCTTTTTTATATTTAACATCAAAATTTAGAATTATTTTCATGATTTAATATAATATTTAATCAAACAAATTGATATCAATAATTAATCAAATTTGATTTGTGTAACATCCTGCTCTTGCTCACACTGAGAGAATTTATTCTTTGAGGACACTTGTAACGACCCAATCGTTACGACTACAAGTGATGCAAAAAGTGAAAAATTGTTTGAAGCGAGATGACAACAGCTGAACAAAAAGAAACTGGGCGAAATGTGTGAAATCAAGATAGATGGAAATGATTACCCGCTTGACACAAGAAAGAAAACGCCTACAATCTAAAGGACAAGATCAACAACCCGACACAATGGCTTTGACGACCAGTACTTGGAAACCTCTATGATTCACAAAACCAAAACGCATTAAGGCTTTACAAACCAAGAGCCAACATCAAATTTGATGAACCACGACCACACCGGGAAGCATAGACTCCGGACAAGTTATCATTTGCCTCTATCTGTCTGGGCACGTGATGATCCCCTCATCAAGAATCATGTCGTCATCAGGTAATAGGCATGACAGTATCCATGACGTAACATAACCTAACTGGACCAATAACCCAAGAAAATCCAATGTGCTAGGATACCAATTTAACTGAAAAGTAGACTATACCCACACACCCAAGCCACAAGCTGACGAGACGCAAAGCGACATCAATCAACATTTAATTGCGCAACTAACAAAAGACTTTTTGGTTCTTACAAGGCATCTTTTTCCAGGAAGTCTCCCAACTGTAAAACATAATTAATTCAGATAATCTAAGAATTCATGTGCATGGATATTCTGTATTAGTTCTCTATATACTAGAATATTAATTGGAAGCTAGCTTAATCATAATGWTATAAGGAAAGAATACTTGTTTTTGGATAATCTAATTAAGGTCTCCCATCATAAAATCATAAATTAATATATTAAGACATGAATGCAAGGGGTTTTCCTTGGATTTAGGAAGGAACTTCCACATCATCTTGCCGATCAGTTTAATAGTTGTCTAGAACTAAAATCTAGGTCTAACAATGATATCATTGTACCTTAATAATATTCTTCCCATTAATAATGTCTATCTAAGTGATATATATTAATAATAAAAAATAAAACCATGTGCTATCTAAATAAGGAATCGTCAATAAAACCACGGGCTATCTATTAATAATAAATCACATTCAATAGATCGATGTCCATCATTACTTATTGTCAACAATAAAATGTTGATAAAAACGTCGAGTATAATTTCACTAACAACATGCTATCAATAGGCTATAAATTGTTGTCACCAAATCGCTATAAGTACATCGTTGCCTATTCAATACATAAAAGTGTCGAGTTCATAAAAAATTGTTGAGAAAATAATGCAGTTGTTGTGTAATATGATGCACATTACTATCTAATATAATAAACATAAAATCATTGTCTTATATAATTTATATTTCAATTGCAGTTCTATTTCAATTCATTGTCTATCATATAATTCAATTTGTTGTTTATATAAATGTTCTTTCATTTCTAGTTTATATTCAATCATTGTCTAAAATATCAGTCAATTTGTTGTCTATAAAATTTATAATTCAACTGTTGTGTGTTACAATATATAATGTTGTGTACACAATAAATATCAAATGTTTAATATGATATTACATTATGATATCGCTGTTAATATGTTAATTACACAATCATTGTCATATAATAGCTATTTCAATTGTTGTGTGATACAATATATAATGTTGTGTACACAATAAATATCAAATGTTTAATATGATATTGACGTAACATATTATAGCATGAAAAATCATAGTCCAAACAACATGTAAAATCGGAGGAAAATCACTTTCATTCAAGGTTGAAAATGCAGTGAATCAAGGTAATAATTTTCTACCATTCAAAGGATATTTTCACTATCTAACAGGGAATATACACGATGTCTATTAAAATATTGAATCATTGTTCATTCACATAGGATAACATGGTGTTTAAAAAACCAAATGCAGGCATAAAACATGTGGAGATATATCTCAACTCGTTGCCTTATTATGGAAGAAAAACACAGACTATCACCCAAAATCACAGGCATATAATTACACACACACTGATTAAATAATTCGTCGGTAAATCACAATGTAATTCACTGGTAAAAATGAAAGTATCACAATGAATTTTGCTGTCATTAAATATAGATTTATCAGCCACACAATATGTATAAAATCGTTGTAAAAGAAACGGGATTCATCATATCTCGGCTAGAAACTATAAAAAATGTTGGGGAAATTATCATAAAACACAGGGAATTGAGTAACAACATAGACACATCATTAAAACACATATCATTTTGGATTTTAATCAATCCAAAACATGGATATGATCATCAAGGATATGCAGAGGTAAACATTCAAAGAATGTAGACTTAAACTTTCAAGGAAGTGTAGAGGTACTCAAACGCAAAGAGTATTAAGCTGATCGTAGGGGGGAATAAATAAACAATACACAGAGGTTAATTAAATACCAAAAATGTAGAGGTCTAACATTTAAGTGCTGGGTAATATGCCAATACATCGCAGAGATAATCAACAAAACACAGAGTTACTTAGCACAAGGAGGCACAAGACATTCATTCAACCAAGAATCAATCAAATCAGAGATAAGTAAGGGTAGACAGTTGGGAAAGGATTATCCTATATTCATCATCAATGCACATAAAAGAAAGGCATTATAGTCAATAGGTTAAAATAAACACTAAAGTGACCATCGTCGATTCGGCTCTTGGACGACTGCTCAGACATAGACTGATGACCTAGGGATAAGGGCAGAAAGATAAAGCACCATCTCTTCATAAAAATCAATAAAACCCACACAAATAAGTTATTGAAATCAAAAGTTGAGTTCGCCAAGGGAAATCCATTCAGAAAACAACAAGAAAGGGAATTACAATACCGTAGGAAAACAAGTGGAGGACAGTGCATGGAAATGAAATCTTAAACGAGCACAGAGAAATAACATGAGTAAATTTAAATTTATTTTAAGTAACAATTAAATCGGCGTACCTTAGCCAAACGCGATTGCTAGTAGTTTATGTCCCACATGCTCCATCCATCTTCTTCTTGCCAATCGATGTGACCTCACCGGTACCTCCCAGCAAATGCTAGGAGTACTCTTCTTTCCCCTGAGCCCCCCGAGCCGCAAAGGGGCCACACACACTATACCAGAAAACAACTAGCACCCAAATCACCTTGCAAGGTCAAGAAACCACTCGTTACCTGATCTGGGTATCCCAACTCCCACAAGATAAGTTCAGTCAAGGCAAAAATTCAGCAGCGTAATGTTACGCATAAAGATCAGATCCAAACCCCTCCTCCTCCATCCTTTTTATAGAGTTTTTAAGTGATTTGTTTCCCAAATTCTCATTTAATTTCTTTTTCATTAATTTAATCAGAAATAACCTCCCCCATACACATGTCACCCATCCCCCTAATTGCACCAGAAATTAATTTCATTATTTATTTAATTATTTCTATTTCTTTTAAGTTTCCCTCTTTTCCCTTTTTGACTAAAATTCAAATTAGCAAGTGTAGAAAAACCACCTTTTACCCCTTTTTATTTTTAATTAATAAAATTTAATTAGCATATCTAGAAAAAAAAATCATTTCCTTTTTAAATTTTAATCCCCCAATATAATTTGATTTTAATAAATTAATTGAATTTCTTACCCCCTTCTCATCACATGTTTAATTATGATTATTATTTTTTACCACAAGTGTCACTTAGACCTAGATTTTAATTTCACTAGGCTAGGCGACATTTTTATTAGGGAAAAATTGTTTTTAAATCTTACTTGTCACAACATTCGTTCTAAGGCCATCTAGGTTTATTCACTTACCAGTTAAAAACACGGTGTGCCCTTCAGGACGCACTAGGTATTCCAAGGGTGACACTCATCTCTTTCCATTTTCCTTGCACGACGTGCCCTTCAGGACGCACTACGTGATCCAAAGGTGCCACTCGCCTCTTTCTATTTTCCTTGCATGACGTGCCCTTCAGGACGCACTATGTGCTCCAAGGGTTCAACTCGCCTCTTAACTGACTTGGTAGACATCAAAAACCCTTGGAGTCAACACTCTACCAGGTGATCTTGTGGGAGACTAAGGGCCTCTAAGGAATAATACCCCTACCTTATTGCGTACCCCTTAGAATCATCGTGAGCGACTGTCGCAGTCTGCCCTCACGGCATAGTGGGTATTCTCAAACTAGGTAATCATTAACTTACAGTTCGAGCCATGACGAGAGTGCTAGTAGGTTGTGGTACGTCTACTGTCCACACCTCTCCCTCAAGTCTCTAGTTGTCGTGTGTGACCCCTCTACTCCACATGTGAGTTTGGTCAGCAAGCTATCGTCAGTGTGCATCATCAACGAATAATGTCAACAATAATAATCAATCATCATAACATCTAATCAGATGTACATATGTCATATCAACAACAATCAAACCCCAATAGTCCACTCTCTAAATTGATATGGATTCCAAGGGGTTTCATCGATGCCTCTGCATCCTCGAGGTCCAAAGTCCTACACACTCAGGAGAACCTAGTTGATAGCACCTATCTATGTCAATGCAAAAAAATAACAAATCATCGTATCATAATGCCTCATAGTCATAATCAAATGGCCAATAGTATAATAATACGTATCACTTGCAAGAAAGTGTCCTCAAAGAATAAGTTCGCTCAGTGTGCACAAGAGCGGGATGTTACATACACCCCCTCTTGGTCTAAACTTCCTCCCAAAGTTTCACAGGACATATGTGCCGAAATAAAGTGTATCACAGTATCATAAGTCTGTCTTTCAAACAAAAATGGAAATTGTTGGTGCATATCATATGCGTCCTCCCAGGTCGTCGAGTGTGGACCGTAGTTGTCCCACTGGACCTTGACCTGATCTATTGTTCATCATCGTAGTTTTCGAATGTGATGGTCTAGGATGCGGATTGGCTCATCTGTGAGCGCACCCTCATCTGTTACTCGTAAGATTCTCAAGTAAAAAAATGTGTAGGATCACTAACATAATGTCTGAAACATAGACGAGAAATACATCGTGCATATGCCTCAAGGATCAGGAAAGGCTAGTCAATAGGCCACGACCCTCGCCTTTCAACAATCTCACAAGATCCCATGAACCTAGGAGAGATTTTAGCACCCTTTCCAAACTTGATCGAACTCTTATGCAGTTTCACCCGCAAGAAGGCTTGATCACCAACTTTGTAACTATGGTCAACACAGTGCGCATCGGCATAACTCTTCTACCGATCCTTCTCTTCTTTGATCCTTTGTCTTATTGTTTGCATTTGATCTTCCATTTCTTGGATCCCTTCTAGTCCCACTAGGACCCTTTCCTCAAGTCGATCCCAATTCAAAGGCATCCGACATGGTCACCCATAAAGAAACTCAAAAGGCGCCATGTTAATGGTGCTTTGATAACTATTATTATATGTGAATTCTACTACTGGCAAGAATTCTTCCCAACTCTTATGTTTTTCCATCGCGTACATGCGCAACATGTCCTCCAATATTTTGTTTGTTCATTCGATTTCCTGGTCTGTCTCCAGATGATGCGCAGTACTAAAGTCAAGTTGGGTTCCCAACACCTCTTGGAAACTAGTCCAAAATCATCCTATAAACACCGATCATCGATCAGATATAATCCTCTTAGGCACACCATGTAGCCTCACAATCTCACTGATGAAAACTCTAGCTATGTCAGGAGCCTGATACGTCGTACATACAATAATATAATGAGCACTCTTCATCATAGTTTCGACTACCACAAAAATCAAGTCGGGTCTCCTTGCCGTAAGTGGAAATCCAACAATGAAATCCATCAAAATGACCTCCCATTTCGATTCCAAATTAGCGTGTGGTTGTTGTAATCCTGCTCGATGTCTATGCTAAACCTTCACCTGCTAACATTATAGACATCTGGCCACGTAGTTGACTATGTCTACCTTCATTCCTTTCCAGAAGAATAAGGGTTAAGGTCTGCCCTCATCTTCGTGACTCTCGGCTAATCCATGTAAACTACTCTGTGTGCCTTGTTTAGGATCAAACTCCTCAACTTGTCATTCGGTGGTACATAAATTTGATTGTTAAATATCAATAATCTGTCATTTTCCAACGTAAATCCTACAAATCTTGGTACCATCATGGTGTTTTGTCCGATAAAATCCTTGACCTATTTATACTAATCATCGTCGCGCTGTAAGGTTAGAATATTTTCATGTAGATTTGTTTGAAGTGGCATCACCGAAAATATGAGTGGTCTCCAACTCAATGCATCAGCCACTCTGTTCATTGTTCCCTTTATGTAAGCAACCTCGAAACCATACTCATTGAGCAATTTCGACCAACGTTGTTGTCGCGTGTTCAAGTCGCTTTGCATAAAGATGTGTTGTAGTCCATAGTGGTCCATTTTTAGTTCGAATGTCCATCCAATAAGGTAGTGTCTCCAAACTCTCAAGGCATAAACAATGGCTAACAACTCCAAATCATGTGTTGCATAGTTCTCCTCATGCCTTCTCAGCTTCCTCGAGATGTAAGTGATCACTCGACTGTCTCGCATCAAGACTCCGCCTGATCTTTCCTTGGATGCATTAGTGCATACCAAGAAGTCTGCACCCATGTTAGGGACCTTTAGTATCAGTGTTGTTGTCAACATATCCTTGAGCCTCCAAAATTATTATGCGCATTTGTCAGTCCAAACAACTTCTTCTTCTTCTGCAATTCCATGATAGGATTTGCTATCTTCGAAAATCCCTCATCGAACCGTCGATAGTATCCTGCTAAACCCATGAAGCTATGCACTTCCAGGACATTTGTAGGCACATTCCATGCCATAATAGCCTCAACCTTTGTTGGATCCATGGCGATACCTTCGTTGGAGATGACATGCCCTAATTAGTGAATATTCGATTGATAAAATGAGCATTTAGACAATTTCCCATACAATTTGTTCTCTCGTATACATTGTAGTACCAAGCACAAGTGCTCGTCATGCTCCTCCATCGTCTGAGAGTAAAACAAAATATCATCAATGAATACTTGGACGAACTTGTCCAAGTACTCACGGAACACTCTGTTCATGAAACTCATAAGTACCCCTGGGGCGTTCGTCAATCCAAACGGTAAAACAGTAAACTTGTAATGTCCAAACCTCATCTTAAAGGCATTCTCAGGGACGTCATCCTCCTTGATTCGTAACTAGTGATACCTTGATCTCAAGTCGATCTTTGAAAACATCGTCACACCCTTCATCTGATCAAAAAGATCATCGATCCTTGGAAACGGATACTGATTCTTGTTCGTTGCCTTGTTCAACTGACGATAGTCAATGCAAAGTCTCCACAACCCATCCTTTTTTTTTATGAAAATAATAGGGGCACCCCATGGTGACACACTTGGACGTATAAGTCCCAGGTCCAGCAATTCCTTCATTTTCATTCTCAACTCCTGTAACTCCAGGGTCAACATCCGATAAGGCATTCTCGCTATTGGCTCAGTCCCCGCTTTTAAGTCTATGGTAAATTCCAATTTCCTCTCTGGTGGCATTTCAGCTAACTCCTCTGAGAAGATGCCTGCAACACTCTCACCACCAGAAGGTTTTCAAGAACTTTCACTACTCCCTTCTTGCTTAACGAAAGGATTTCATAAATCTTACATCCCTTGCGCATGCTCTTACATAGCTTCAAGGAAGAGATGAACCTTAGGGGAAATCCTTGGTTATGACCTACAATCACGCGTCTTTATCCCTCATCATCAACCAAGCTCGACTATTTTGTCTTACAGTTGAGTATCGCCTCATGCGATTCCAGCCAGTCTGTACCAATCACGACATCATAAGATCCTAAGATCTTGATGTACAGGTTGCCCCTAGTGACAACTCTCCCAGGTTAAGGCTACAACCCGTAACCTTCCCACCAAACTTTTGTTTGGCTCCAGAAGCCATTTCTACAAGAATAAACTTATCCTGTTTGGCCTCATCTCTATACATATAGTGGGTCAAGGTCTCTAACATTCCTTGAAAGGACCTTATTAGGCCATCATCATCCCTTACAACGATCGAATCCATCCCAGGGACTTGTTCTTCCCCTTGGGGGTTAGACTCCGAGGGCAGAGGCACTTCTAGAGGTGTCACACCTCCTTCCATGACACCACGTTGCGAACCTCTGTGGATTTCTCTAATCAAGATCACCACATGGACATGTTAAATTTTTTAGTTATCACTAGGTTAATACTCAAGGGTTTACTGTAGTGGAAATCATGGTGATCCATAGTCGCAGGGTTGAACTGGCTCTGATACCATATGTAACGACCCCAATCGTTATGACTACAAGCCACGCAAAAAGTGAAATTTTTTTTGAAGCATGACGACAACAGCTGAACAACAAGCAATTGGGCGAAACGTGTGATATCAAGACAGATGGAAATGATTACCTGCTCGACACAAGCAAGATAACACCTACAAGCTAAAGGAAAACATCAACAACCCGACACAGTGGCTTTGACGAACGGCACTTGGAAACCTCTATGGTGCACAAAACCAAAATGTGTTAAGGCATTACAAACCAAGAGCCAACATCAAATTCGACAAACCATGCCCACACAAGGAAGCATAGACTCCAACCAGGTTATCATTTACCTCTATCCATTCAGGCACATGATGATCCCCGCATCAGGAATCATGCCATCACCAAGCGATAGGCATGATAGTAAGAACGACGCAACATAACCTAATTGGACCAATAACCCAAGAAAATCCAATGTGTTAGGAGACCAATTTAACTGCAAGCAAACTATACCAATGCACCCAAGCCACAAGCCGACGAGATGGAAGGCGACATCACTCAACATTTAATTGTGAAACCAACATAAGACTTTTTGGTTCTTAAGAGGCACCTTTTTCCCGAAAGTCTCCCAACTATAAAACATAATTGATTCAGATAATCTAAGAATTCATGTGCATCGATATTCTGTATTAATTCTCTATATACTAGAATATTAATTGGAAGCTAGCTTAATCATAATGATATAAGGAAAGAATACTTGTTTTTGGATAATCTAATTAAGGTCTCCCATCATAAACTCGTAAATTAATATATTTAGACATGAATGCAAGGGGTTTTCCTTGGATTAAGGAAGGAACTTCCACATCATCTTGCTGGTCAGTTTAATAGTTGTCTGGAACTAAAATATATGTCTAACAATGATATCGTTGTACCTTAGTAATATTATTTCCATTAATACTGTCTATCTCAGTGTTATATGTTAAGCATCAACAATAAAACCATGTGCTATCTAAATAAGGAATCGCTGATAAAACCATGGGCTATCTATTAATAATAAATCACACTAAACAGATCGTTGTCCATCATTACTTACTGTCAACAATAAAATGTTGATAAAAACGTCGATTATAATTTCTCTAACAACATGCTATCAATAGGCTATAAATTGCTATCACCAAATCGTTGTAAGTACATCACTACCTAGTTAATACATAAAATTGTTGAGTTATTCTAAAATCGTTGAGTAAATAATGCATTTGTTGTGTAATGCAATACACATTACTGTGTAATATAATAAACATAAAATCGTTGTGTTATATAATTTATATTTCAATTGCAGTTCTATATTCAATTCGATGTCTATCATATAATTCGATTTGTTGTTTATATAAATGGTGTTTCATTTCTAGTCTATATTCAATCGTTGTCTAAAATATCAGTCAATTTGTTGTCTATAAAAATGCTAATTCAATTTTTGTGTGTTACAATATATAATGTTGTGTACACAATAAATATCAAATGTTTAATATGTGGAGGACAGTGCATGGAAATGATATCTTAAACGTGCACAGAGAAATAACATGAGTAAATTTAAATTCATTGCAAGTAACAATTAAATCGACATACCTTGGCCAAACACGATTGCTAGTTGTTTTTGTCCTGCACGCTCCATCCATCTTCTGCTTTCTGATCAATGTGACCTCACCGATACCTCCTAGGCAATGCTAGGGGTACTCTTCTTCCCCTTGAGCCCCCCGAACCGCAAGGGTCCAGACACACTATACCAGTGACCATCTAGCACCCAACTCACCTCGCAAGGTCGAGCTACCACTCGTTACCCAAGTTGGGTATCCCAACTCCCACAAGATAAGTTCGGTCAATGAAAAAATTCAACAACGTAATGTTACGGATAAAGATAAAATCCATACCCCTCCTCCTCCATCCTTTTTATAGAGTTTTTAAGTGATTTCTTTCCCAAATTATCATATAATTTATTTTTCATTAATTTAATTAAAAAAAACCTCCCCCGTACACATGTCACCCATCCCCCTAGTTGCACCAGAAATTAATTTCATTATTTATTTAATTATTCCTATTTCTTTTAAGTTTCCCTCTTTTCCCTTTTTAATTAAAACTCGAATTAGAAAGTGTAGAAAAACCACCTTTTACCCCTTTTTCTTTTTAATTAATAAAATTTAATTAACATATGTAGAAAAAAAGCAATCATTTCCTTTTTAAATTTTAATCCCCCAATATAATTTGATTTTAATAAATTAATTGAATTTCTTACCCCCTTCTGGTCACATGTTTAATTATGATTATTATTTTTTACCACAAGTGTCACTTAGACCTAGATTTTAATTTCACTAGGCTGGGCAACATTTTTATTAGGGAAAAATTGTTTTTAAATCTTACTTGTCACATCATTCATTCTAAGGCCATCTAGGTTTATTCACTTACCAGTTAAAAACCTGATGTGCCCTTTAGGACGTACTAGGTGCTCCAAGGGTACCACTCACCTCTTTTGGTTTTCCTTGCGCAACGTTCCCTTCAAGACGCACTACGTTCTTCAAGGGTGCCACTCGCCTCTTTCTGGTTTCCTTGTGCCATGTGCCCCTTCAGGATGCACTACGTGCTCCAAGGGTGCCACTCACCTCTTGAATGACTTGGTAGACATAAAAAAACCCTGGAGTCAACACTCCGCCAGGTGATCTTTTGGGAGACTAAGGGCCTCTAAGGAATAAGGCCCCTACCTTATTGCGTGCCCCTTAGAATCATCGTGAGCGACTGTCGCAGTCTTCCCTCACGACATCATGGGTCTTCTTGAACTAGGTAATCGTTAACCTACAGTTCGAGCCACAACGGTAGTGCTAGTAGGATGTGGTAGGGATGTTGTCCACACCTCTCCCTCATGTCTCTGGTTGCCGTGCATGACCCATCTAGTCCACATGTGAGTCTGGTCGGCAAGCTATCTTCAAGCAGCATCATCAATGAATCATGTCAGCAATAATAATCAATCATCATAACATATAATCAAATGCACATATGTCATATCAACAACAATCAAACCCAAATATTCCACTCCCTAACTCGATTTGGATTCCAAGGGGCTTCATCGATGCCTCTACATCCTCGAGGTCCAAAGTCCTGCACACTCAGGAGAACTTAGTCAATTGCACCTGTCTATGTCAATACAGAAAAATAACATATCATCGTATCATAATGCCTCATAATCATAATCAAACGACCAATAGTACAATAATCCAGATCACTTGCAAGCAAGTGTCCTCAAAGAATAAGTTCGCTCAGTGTGTGCAAGAGAGGA
>JASDQU010102885.1:217103-233255 GCA_032191745.1 Picea mariana | reverse complement strand
ACTCAGGAGAACTTAGTCAATTGCACCTGTCTATGTCAATACAGAAAAATAACATATCATCGTATCATAATGCCTCATAATCATAATCAAACGACCAATAGTACAATAATCCAGATCACTTGCAAGCAAGTGTCCTCAAAGAATAAGTTCGCTCAGTGTGTGCAAGAGAGGAATGTTACAACACTTGCTTGCAAGTGATCTGAGTTATTATACTATTGGTCATTTTGATTATGATTATGAGATATGATGGATTTTATGATATGTTAGTTTGTTCTATTTACATATATAGGTGCTATTGACTGGGTTCTCCTGAGTGTACAGGACTCTAGACATTGAGGATGCAAAGGCATCGATGAAACTCCTTGTACTCTGGATCGAGTCAGGGAGTGGAAAATTGGGGTTTGAATGTTGTTGATGTGACATATGTACATATGACTAGATTTTATGATGATTGACTATTATTGCTGACATGATTCGTTGATGGATGCAGGCTGACGATAGCTTGCCGACCGAAATCACATGTGGAGTAGAGGGGTCACGCACGACAACCAGGGACTTTGAGGGAGAGGTGTTAAAGCAGCCTTGCCACAGACTACTAGCACTCTCTCCATGGCTCGAACAGTACGTTAATGATTACCTAGTTTGAGAAGACACAGGATGTCATGAGGGAAAACTGTGAGAGTCGCTCATTATGATTCTAAGGGGGGCACATTCAAGCAGGGGCCTTATTCATTAGAGGCCCTTAATCTCCCATAAGATCATCTGGCGGAGTATTAACTACAGGGGTTTTCCATCTACCAAATTCAGTCAAGAGGAGAGTGGCACCCTTGAAGCACATAATGCATCCTGAAGGGCACATCGCACAAGGAAAATAGAAAGAGACAAGTGGCACCCTTGGAGCACGTAGTGCATCTTGAAGGGCAAGTCGCGTAAGGAAAATGAAAAGAAGCGAGTGACACCCTAGTGCGTCTTAAAGGGCACGTCGTGATTTTAACTTGTAAGTGAATAAAACTAGTCGACCTTAAAATGAATGATGTGATAAGTAAGATTTAAAAACATTTTTTCCTAATAAAAGAAATGTCACCCAACCTAGTGAAATTAAAACCTAGGACTAAGTAGAACTTGTGGTAAAAAAATAATAATAAATAAACATGTAACAAGAAGGGGGTTAAGAAATTCAAACTTATATATTAAAGTCAAAATTATAATGCAGGATTAAATTTAAAAAAATGGGTAATGGTTGTTTTTATCTACATTGCTAATTTAATTTTTAGTTAAAAAGAAAAGAGGGTAAATGATTGTTTTTATCTACACTTGCTAAATTAATTTTTAATTAAAAGGGTAAAAAGGGTAAATGGTTGTTTTATCTACACTTGATAAATTGATTTTTTAGTTAAAAAGGAAAAAGGGGGAAACTTAAAAGAAATAGGAAACTTAAAGAAAAAGGGAAACTTAAGGAAAAGGGGAAACGTAAAGGAAAAGTTGAATGTCTAACTTAGTAAGGAATCTTGCCTTTGGAACTTTCTAATTATGAACTCAACTAGGAATTAAATAAGGCATAAATCATTTAAGAAGTGTAAGGGAATTTTGGGACACGGAGGAGTGCTTTTAGGAATGCTCTTAGGTGGATGAGGTAAATAGGACCATTAAACTAATTAATAAAATTGATTTTCTAGTGCAACTAGGGGATCCGGTGACATGTGTACGGGGGAAATTTTTCAAAATTAATTAAATGAAAAAGGAATTTAATGAGAATTTAGAAAAATAATTAATTGAAAACTCTATAAAAAGGATGGAGGAGGAGGAGTATGGATCTCATCTTTTTGCGTAATGTTACGCTATTGAAATTATATCTTTATTGAACATTCTCTTGTGGGAGTTGGGATACCCATCTCGAGTAACGAGTGGTAGTTCGACCTTGCGAGGTGAGTTGGGTTATAACATTCTCTGGTATCGTGTGTGTGGCCCCTTTGCGGCTTGGGGGGATCAGGGGAAAGAAGATTACCCCTAATGTTGGCTGGTAGGTACCAGTGAGTTCACATCAATCGACAAGAGGGAGATGGATGGAGCGTGCGTGAGACAACGACTCGAAGCCTTCTCATTTGGCTACGATACGCATGTGTATATTGTATTGAATGGTAGTTTAAATGTTTTCCTATGCCTTCAATAATGTACTTCTAATGTGTTAAAGATTATTTTTTATTCAACGTAACACTATCCATAGATTTCATTTTTATCTTCAACAATTTGTCTTGATGAGCCCAGTGTTTTATGATCAAAGAACTTAAAGTCATCCCAGCCTTATGCTTGTTGTATTCTAAATTGATTTCCCATGGAGAACCCAACCTCTGATTGCAATGACTTCTCTTCATTTGTTTTTATTGATTAATACGAAAAAAAATTGAGTTTTTATCTTTTGTCCCTTTTCCCTCAAGTTATTAGTTCGTGCATGAGCAGTCGTCTAGGAGCCGAATCGAGCAGTCGTCACTCCATTGTTTAAATACTTATATATTTAAATGCCCTGCTTTCCTATGCATGCATAATAGATGAAGGATAATTTTTCGCCTAGCTATCTATCCGTTACTTATCTCTGCGTTGAATGATAAATCATTGTTCTTGAATGATACATCCCTACGTCCTTGAATGATAAATATTTGTGTTTCTATATGAATGATTGTCTCTTCATTTTTGTCCATTGTGCGTTGTGTTTTGTTGTTCTAATGCCCAATGTCTTACCTCTCTCCCTGGGCGATTTAGTTCATTCATTTTTCTAAGTTTAGCATGGAAACCCTGAGCGTTATAGAATTGTTCTTGTTAACTTTTAATCCAGAGTTATTGTGCCCATATTTTGATTTCGTTTTACTTTTGAAATAACCATTATAGGCGTCCAGATGGAATTGTTTTTACTGTTGAATCAACCATTGGATGCATCCAGTTGAATTCGTCTTTACCAATTTCACTTTTACCTCAAATATTTTTTTACTTGTAGTTGTGGTGCTTATAATATTGATGACAGTGAATCTTAATACACAACGAATTTTTATAGCCATTCACCTAGCGAAATTTATGTAGCCATTTCACACAATGAATTTATATAGCGAATCTTTATACAATGAATCTCAACACAATGATTTTATACAAGAATCTTTTCATACGTCTGACAACGATTGTATTCTAGTGGTAATTTATTCCAGCGACTTTAATTCAAATGATGTTATTATAGCGTTATCCTTACAGCCATTTCCTGATATGAATTCCTGATAGAGATTTCCATAAGTTTTATTTATAGGCAACGTTTTTACAATTAAAGGACAACTAATTCATGGTTGAGTCTGACTGCGTTGAATGGTTGCAATGTATAGATTTTTGACAATGAATTTATATTTAGGTCTGTGTTTTGATGATATGTCTATGTTTTTCTTTAATGATATGGCTGCGAGTTGATATATATATCTGCGAATTTATTTATGTCTGTGTCTTTGATGTTATGTCTGCTTTTTACTTGGAATATTACCCAGCCTCCACGCGACAAATTTTCATGGCACATACACAACCTTCACACCATGATCTTCATGGCACTTTACATAGTATGCAACCACGATTACTTGGAAAATTATACAGAGTTTACCCCACGACTTTTTGGGTGAATTCACCTAGCCTTCACCACTGTGTTCTGATTGCATTTGAATAGCAACATTGATTACTATTGACAACAAAATCAACAATTATTGGACAACGATTTTATTTATTGGTAGCACATTGATGGATAGCATCATCATGGATAGCGTTTTAAATATTGTGATAGTAAATGTTATTAAACAACTATATTTATTTATCAAATAGTTATGGTTATTTACCAAGCGATATAATTATAATTATTAATAGTTTATCAATAGAATTATCCAAAGACTGGTTGATATAGACAACAACAATATAGCGATATATTAGACAACAATAATGTTCCTAGCAATAATATAGCCAGCAATAATATAGACAACAATAATAGAGTGATATTTAGACAACAATATCATGTATTTGGACAACAATAATATAGACAACAATGTCAAATATTTAATAGATAGCGCTATGGTTGTTGACCGTGATATTTATTATGTTAAGTAGTTCAAATATTAATAGACAGTGTAGTTCACTTTTTAATGCAAAAAAAAAACAAGTATTATTCCATAAATGGTAAAGAAAGATTCGTTTGAGGAATGTATAACACATGTGGAATCAGGAAATTAATGTGAGGTATGATTGGTTAAAGATTAGATTCCTAGGTACCAATAACCATGTTGATGTAGGATTACTTTGGAATTTAAGGTGATGTATGATTGTTATAGTAGTCAGATTTTTGTTGCGTATTGTCGACTTGTTGTTTGGGTGCTTGGGTTTAGTCTTCATTTTTTTGACAGTTAATTCAGTCTTCTAGCACGAGGGATTTATCTTGGGTTAAAGGTCTAGAAATGTTATGTTGCACCATCTTTATTGTCACACCTATCGCCTTGTGATGACATGATTCTTATGAGGGGATCATTGTGCACCCTGACGGATAGATGTGAATGATAACCTGGTCAGAGTCTTGTGCTTCCCGATGTGGGCGTATTGTTCATTGTAATTGATGTTTGTACTTGGTTTTGTAACGCCTTAATGCGTTTGGTTTTGCGCGTCGTAGAGGTTCATAGTTATTGGTCGTTGAAGTCATTGTGTCGAGTTTGTTGATGTGGACCTTTATCTTGTAGGTGTTGTCTTTCTTGTGTTAGGAGGGTAGTCATTTGTATCTATCTATTGATTATCGCATGGTTTGTCTAGTTTCCTGATGTGCTAGTATGTTGAGTCGTTGTTGTCTGTTGTCTTATCTGTGTGTGTTGTGTTCGTCGTCAAGTTGCGTTTTTTAACTGTTGTCATTGTTTCCTTCCTTCTTAAAATTAAAAAATAATATTTTGCATAGCGTTGCATGTAGTCATAATGATGGGGTCATTAGATATGGTATATGAGTGGGTTCGACCCATGACTTGGGATCACTATGGATTATATTGATTGATAATTGATTATAATGTTGCTAATTAAGTTGACTTGGATTTGTGTAGGTAATCATGGTTAGAGGACATCGCGAAGGAAGGCGACAGGGTCCTAAGGGACGAGGCACGATGCCCCCAGTAGCATCCATGCCTGAGGGGTCTAACCCCCAGGGAGACGAACAGGTTTTTGGGCAGGAACAAATAGATGTGGGTGATGTGGTTAGGATGATTATGTCCTTTCAGCGGATGCTGGAGGCATTGGTAAACCATTTGGATAGAGATGTGGCCAGGGCATCGACACCCCCTGAGGGTCCACCATGTGCTCCAATCGGTACCGGTAGCATTCACCGCAAACTTGAGAAGGTCAAATTTCCCAAGTTCTTTGGTGCCCCGGATGACACAGCCACCGAGGCATGGTTGGAGAATATGGAAATTTTCTTTGCACTTCACGACTATACCTCCAACATGAAGGTTCGCATGGTGGCATTTCAACTGAAGGGGAATGCTCTTCTATGGTGGAAGACGCTCCTGCCACAATTGAACATGTCCTTCGAAGACATGTCATGGGAACTGTTCGAGGAACGGTTTCAAGAGAGGTATCTGTCAGAGGAATTCATTGAGCGTTAGCTCAACGAGTTCAACACCTTGAGACTGGGCGATCGTATGCTGCCCAAGTACAAGGTCTGTTTTATGCAGCTACTTTCGTATGCTCTGTACCTGAATGTCGACAAACTTAAGGTCAACAGGTTCATGTTTGGCCTTAATGTCAACATTCGTGCAAAAGTTAGGATTCAGATGCCTCAAACATTGCATGATTTCATTCAGAAGTCCCTCATAGTAGAGGAGGAGCTTATCAGTGGGGTTCAGAGATGGACTCCGACGAGACCAGTAGGGCAGGTGTCATCTAGTGTGCAGTAGCATCAGACACTAGCTAGACATTCACCAAGATATTGTGGTTTCATAGAGGATCCACTTTCACTACACCTCAGAAACCAACGCCACAACAATGGACTCCTTACCGAGGACCACAACACCAACAACAACGTCGACTGCAGCAGCAATAGTTTATGCATGTTCAACATAACAGACGAAGGTTTCAGGTCGGTGGGCCATCAACTTCTACTTCGGGTACCAAGAGTACTGGACCGAAGAAAGGGTGTTGGACATGTGGGGAGCCACATTACCAGCACGACTTCCAAGTAGAGAGGACTAGAGAATTTGGATCAGTCAGACCCACTATCATGGGAGATTTGGGCAAGGACCATCAGATTCATGTAGCAGTGAATAAATGCCAGGAAGAGCACCAATCGAATGTGCTTGAGACATCAGGTATCATCGCTGACTAGACCCTTAGTATTTTGATAGATCCCAGTGCTACAAAGTGTTTCATTTCTAGTGCAGCGCTAAAAAGAATTAAGGTAAAGGCAGTCGAACAGGATGAGTTTAGCCTTGTAGAATTGGCTTTGGGAGCAAAACAAAAGGTTGGTGGGAAGGTTATGGGATGTATCTTTAACTTGGGAAAGTTTGTCACTGGGACCAAACTGTATGTCATGATCTTAGGATCTTATGACGTCGTGAATGGTATGGACTGGTTGGAATCACATGAGGCGATAATCAGCTGTAAGATGAAATGGTTGAGATTGGTCAATGATGAGGGACAAAGACGCGTGATTGTAGGTCAGAAATAGGGTGTTTCCCTGAGGTTCATCTCTTCCTTGCAGCTATGGAAGATCATGTGCAAGGGATGTAAGCTTTATGTGATCCTTGCGTTAAACGAGAAGGGAGTAGCAGAAGGTATAGAACACCTTCAGGTGGTGAGACAGTTTGCACATGTATTCCCTAACGAGTTACCAAGGATTTCGTGGGAGAGGGAATTGGAATTTACCATCGACCTAAAACCGAGAACTGAACCGATAGCAAGAACACCTTATCGGATGTTGACCTCGGAGTTACATGAGTTGAAAATGAAACTGAAGGAGTTGTTGGACCTAGGAATTAGAAATCCATGTGTGCCACCGAGGGGTGCACCTTTTATTTTCATATGGAAGAAGGATGGGTAGTGGAGACTCTGCATTGACTACCTTCAATTGAACAAAGCAACGATCAAGAATCAATATCCATTGCGAAGGATTGATGATTTGTTTGATCAGATGAAGGGTGAGACGGTTTTTTAGAAGATCGACTTGAGATCAAGGTATCACCAGTTATGGATCAAGGAGGACAACATCCCTAAGACCACCTTTAAGACAAGGTTTGGACATTACGATTTTACTGCTTTACCTTTTGGAATGACGAACGCCCCAGGGGTATTTATGAGTTTGATGAACAAGGTGTTCCACGACTACTTGGAAAATTTCATCCAAGTATTCATTGACCATATTTTGATTTAATCTCGGATGATGGAGGAGCTTGACAAACACTTGTGCTTGGTACTACAGTGTTTGAGAGAAAAAATTGTATGCTAAATTGGCTAAATTCTTGTTTTATCAGTCGAAGATTCACTACTTAGGGCATGTCATCTCCGGTGAAGGTATCATCGTGGATCCAGCAAAGGTTGAGGATATTATGGAATGTCCCTAAAGTGCATAGCTTCATGGGTTTAGCAGGATACTATCGACGGTTCATTGAGGGTTTTTCAAAGATAGCAAATCCAATTACTGAATTGCAAAAGAAGAACAAGAAGTTTGTTTGGAACAAGAAATGCGCAGAATCATTTCAGAGGCTCAAGGATATGTTTATAACAAAACTGATACTAAAGGTCCCTGACATGGATGTAGACTTCTTGGTATGCATTGATGCATCCAAGGAAGTCTTAGGCGGAGTCTTGATGCAAGACGGTTGAGTGATCGCTTCCATCTCCAGGAAGTTGAGAAGGAATGAGGAGAACCATGTGACACGTGATTTGGAGTTGTCATCCATTGTATATGCCTTGAGAGTTTGGAGAAATTACCTTATTGGATGAAAATTTGAACTAAAAATGGACCACTGTGGACTACAACACATCTTTACGCAAATCAACTTGAACGCGCAACAACGACGATGGTCAGAATTTCTTTGAGAGTACGATTTCGATATTACTTAAATAAAGGGAACAATGAACATAGTGGCGGATGCGTTGAGTCAGAGACCATGCATCATTTCGGTGACGCCTCTTCAGAGGAATCTACATGAAAATATTCTAACTTTACATCGCGATGATGACTGGTACAAAGAGGTCAAGGATTTTATTGGAAAAAACACAATGATGGTACCAAAATTTGAAGGATTTACTATGGACAATGACAGATTATTGAGATTTGAATGTCGATTTTACATACCACCCAACGACGAGTTGAGGATTTTGATCCTAAATGAGGCTCACAGAGTAGTGTACATGGCTCACCCAAGAGTCACGAAGATGAGGGTGGTCCTTAAACCCTTATTCTTCTGGAAAAGAATGAAGGAAAACATAGTCAACTACATGGCCAGATGTCTAGAATGTCAGTAGGTGAGGGATGAACATAGACATCCGACAGGATTACTACATCCACACGCAATTATGGAATCAAAATGGGAGGTCATTTCGATGGATTTCATTATTGGATTTCCATTGATGGCAAGGAGACACGACTTGATTTTTGTGTTAGTCGACACTTTGACGAAGAGTGCTCATTTTATTCCTATACATACGACGTATTAGGCACTTGACATGGCTAGATTTTTCATCAACGAGATTGTGAGGTTGCATGGCCTACCTAGGAGGATTATATCCGATCGAGGATTGATGTTTACTGGATGATTTTGGACTAGTTTCCAAGAGGCCTTGGGAAACCAAGTTAAATTTGGTACCGTGTATCACCGGGAGACAGCTAGGCAAACCGAATGAACTAACCAAATCTTGGAGGACATGTTGCATATCTACGTTATGGACTAACAAAAGCATTGGGAAGAATTCTTTCCACTCATAGAATTTGCATATAACAACAGTTATCAAAGCACCATTAAGATGGCGCCTTTCGAGTTTCTTTATGGGAGACCGTGTTAGATGCCTCTGAGTTAGGATTGGATTGAGGATAGGGTCCTGGTGGGACCAGAATCGATCCAATAAATGGAATATCAAATGAAAACAACAATACAAAGGATCAAGGAAGTGCAAGATCAATATAATAGTTATATTGATGCGGATTAGGTCAACCCTAGTTATGAAGTTGGCGATCGAATCTTCTTGCGGGTGAAATCGCATAAGAATTCGATCAAGTTTGGAAAGGGTGATAAAATCTCTCCTAGGTTCATGGGACCTTTCAATATTGTGGAAAAGAAGGGGCCCATGGCTTATCGACTAGCCTTGCTTTATTCTTTGAGGCATATGCACGATGTTTTTCACGTATATGTTTTGAGACATTATATTAGTTATCCTACACATGTTATTGACATGAGTTCCTTGCAGGTATCTGATGAGGGTGTGCTCACGACTGAGCCAATCTGCATCCGAGACCATCACATTCAATAGCTACGGCGTCGAACAATAGATCAGATCAAGGTCCAGTGGGACAACTATAGTCCACACACAACGACCTAGGAGGACGCATATGATATGTGTCAGTAGTTTCCATTTTTTTTTATAGATAGACTTATGATACTGTGATACACTTTATTTCGACACTTATATACTGTGAAACTTCGGGACGAAGTTTATACCAAGAGGGGGTGTATGTAACATCCCTCTCTTTCATGCACTGAGATAACTTATTCTTTGAGGACACTTGCTGGCAAGTGATCTGAGTTATTATACTATTGGTCGTTTTGATTATGATTATGAGATATGATGGATTTGATGATATGCTATTTTGTTGTATTTACATAGACATGTGTTATTGACTGGGTTCTCCTGAGTGTGTTGGACTCTGCACATTGAGGATGCAGAGGCATCGATGAAATCCCTTAGACTCTGAATCGATTCAGGGAGTGGAAAATTGGGCTTTGAATGTTGTTGATGTGACATATGTACATATGATTAGATGTTATGATGATTGACTATTATTGCTGACATGATTCGTTGATGGATGCAGGTTGACGATAGCTTGTTGACCAGACTCACATGTGGATTAGAAGGGTCAGGCATGACAACTCGAGACTTTGAGGGGGAGGTGTGGCAACATCCCTGCCACAACCTACTAGCACTCTCGTTGTGGCTCAAACTGTAGTTTAACAATTACCTAGTTTGAGAAGACCAATGATGACGTGAGGGAAAATTGTGACAGTCGTTCACGATGATCCTAAAGGGTGCACAATAAGGCAGGGGCCTTATTCCTTAGAGTCCCTTAGTCTCCCACAAGATCACTTGGTGGAGTATTGACTCCAGCGGTTTGACTTCTACCAAATTCAGTCAAGAGGTGAGTGGCACCCTTGGAGCATGTAGTGCGTCCTGAAGGGCACGCCGCATAAGGAAAACGGAAATAGGCGAGTGGCACCCTTGGAGCACGTAGTGCGTCTTGAAGGCCACGTTGTGCAAGGAAAACCAAAGGAGGTGAGTGGAAACCTTGGAGCAACTAGTGCGTCCTGAAGGGCACGTTGTGATTTTAACTGGTAAGTGAATAAAACTAGTAGGCCTTAAAATGAATGATGTGATGAGTAAGAATTAAAAACAATTTTTCCTAATAAAAAAATTGTCGCCCAGCCTAGTGAAATTAAAACCCAGGACTAAGTAGAACTTGTGGTTAAAAAAATAACAATAAATAAACATGTAACAAGAGGGGGGGGTAAGAAATTCAAACTTATTTATTAAAGTAAAAATTATAATGGAGAATTAAATTTAAAAAAAGGGGCAATGGTTGTTTTTATCTACATTTGCTAATTTAATTTTTAGTTAAAAAGAAAAGAGGGTAAATGGTTGTTTTTATCTACACTTGCTAAATTAATTTTTAATTAAAAAGGAAAAAGGGTAAATGGTTGTTTTATCTACACTTGCTAAAATTGATCTTTTTAGTTAAAAAGGGAAAAGGGGGAAACTTAAATAAAAAGGGAAACTTAAGGAAAAGGGGAAACGTAAAGAAAAAGCTGAATGTCTAACTTAGTAAGGAATCTTTCCTTTGGAACTTTCTAATTATGAACTCAACTAGGAATTAAGTAAGGCGTAAGTCATTTAAGAAGTGTAAGGGAATTTTGGGACACTGAGGAGCGCTTTTAGGAATGCTATTAGGTGGATGAGGGAAATAGGAACATTTAATTAATTAATAAAATTGTTTTTCTAGTGGAACTAGGGGATCGGGCGACATGTGTAAGGGGGAGGTTTTTCGAAATTAATTAAATGAAAAAGGAATTTAATGAGAATTTGGGAAATTAATTACTTGAAAACTCTATAAAAATAATGGAGGAGAAGGAGTATGGATCTCATCCTTTTACATAACATTTCCCTGCTGAAATTTTATCTTGACTGAACTTTCTCTTGTGGGAGTTGGGATACCCAGCTCGGGTAACGAGTGGTAGCTCGACCTTGCAAAGCAATCTAGGTGCTAGCATTCTTTGGTATCGTGTGCATGGCCCCTTTGCGGCTCGAGGGGCTTAGGGGGAAGAAGAGTACCCCTAGTGTTGGCTGGGAGGTACCGGTGAGGTCACATCGGTCGGCAAGCGGGAGTTAGGCAGAGCGCATGCGAGACAACGACTTGGAGATTTCACATTTGGCTATGGTACACATGTGTATATTGTATTGAATGGTAGTTTAAATATTTTTCTTGCACCTTCAATAATTTACTTCTACTGTGTTAAATATTATGTTTTATTCAGTGTAACACTATCCAGAGATTTCATTTTTATCTTCAGCAATTTGTCTTGATGAGCCCAACATTTTATGATCAAAGAACTTAAAGTCATCCCAACCTTATGCTTGTTGTATTCTAAATTGATTTCTCATGGCGAATCCAACCTATGATTTCAATGAATTCTCTGCGTTTGTTTTTATTTATTAATATGAAGAAAAATTGGGTTTTTATCTTTTGTCCCTTATCCCTTAAGTTATTAGTTCATGCCTGAGCAGTCAGCCAGGAGCCGAATCAACATTCGTAACTCCATTGTTTAAGGACTTATAGATTCAAATGCCTTGCTTTCCTGTGCATGGATAATGAATGAAGGAAAAAAAAAATCCCAGCTATCTATCCCTTACTTATCTCTGCGTTGAATGATAAATATCTGCGTCTTCTTGAATGATAAATATTTGCACTTGAATGATACATCCCTGCATCCTTGAATGATAAATCTTTGTGTTTCCATTGGAATGATTGTCTCTTCATTTTTGTCCATTGTGCACTGCATTTTGTTGTTCTAAAGACCAATGTCTTACCTCTCTCCCTGGGCGATTTACTTCCCTCATTTTTCTGAGTTTAGCACGGAAACCCCGGGCATTATAGAACTGTTCTTGTTAACTTTTAATACAAATTTATTGCGCCCAAATTTTGATTTCGTTTTACTATTGAAATAACCATTATAGGAATCCAGATGGAATCGGTTTTACTATTGAATCAACCTTTTGATGTGTCTAGTTGAATTCGTCTTTACCAATTTCATTTTTACCCCAAATCATTTTTTACTTGTAGTTGGGGTGCTTATAATATTGATGATAATAAATCTTAATACACATCGAATTTTTATAGCCATTCACCCAGTGAAAGTTATGTAGCCATTTCACACAGCGAATTTATATAGCGAATATTTATACAACAAATCTCGACACAACAATTTTATACAAGAATTTGTTCATACGTATGACAATGATTTTATTCCAGTGGTAATATATTCCAACGAATTTAATTCCAATGATGTTATTATAGAACTATCCTTACAACCATTTGTTTATATGAATTCATGATAGCGATTTCCATAAATTTTATTTACAGACAATGTTTTTACAATTAAAGGACAACGACTTCATGGTTGATTGTGACCGCGTTGAATGTTTGTAGTGTATAGAGTTTTGACAACGAATGTATTTAGGTCTGCATTTTGATGATATGTTTGTTTTTTTCTTTAATGATATGCCTGCGAATTGATATATATATCTGCAAATTTATTTATGTCTTTGTATTTGATGTTATGTCTGTGTTTTACTTGGCATATTGCCCAGCCTCCATGCCACTACTTTTCATGGCACATAGACAGCCTTCACACCACGATTTTCATGGCACTTTACACAGTATGAAACCACAATTACTTGGCAAATTACACAGAGTTTACCCCATGAATTTCTTGGCGAATTCACCCAGCCTTCACCACTACGTTCTAATTGCATTTGAATAGCAACATTGATTACTGTTGACAATGAAATTAATAATTATTGGACAACGATTTTATTGATTGGTAGCACATTGATGGATAGAGTTTTAAATATTGTTGACAGTAAATGTTATTACAGAGCGATATTTATTTATCAAATAGTTATGGTTATTTACCCATCAATATCATTATAATTATTAATAGTTTATCAATAGAATTATCGAGAGACTCATTAATATAGACATCAATAATATAGCGATATATTAGACAACAATAATATGGCGATATATTAGACAACAATAATATAGCCAGTAATAATATAGACAACAATAATATAGCGATATATTAGACAGCAACATCGTGTATTTAGACAACTATAATTTAGGCAACAATAATATAGACAACAATGTCAAATATTTAATAGACAATGCTATGGTTGTTGGCCGCGATATTTATTATGTTAAGTAGCTCAAATATTAATAGACAACGTAGCTCACTTTTTAATGTTAGTAGTTCACTTTTTAATGCAAAAAAAAACAAGTAGTTATTCCATAAATGGTAAATAAAGATCTCTTTGAGGAATGTATGACGCATGTGGAATCAAGAAATTAATTTGAGATATGATTGGTTAAAGATTAGATTCCTAGGCACCATTAACCATGTTGATGTAGGATTGCTTTGGAAGTTAAGGTGATGTATGATTTTTATAGTAGTCAGATTTCCCTTGCGTCTTGTCGACTTGTTGTTTGGGTGCTTGGGTTTAGTCTTCATGTTTTTGACATCTAATTCGGTCTCCTAGCACAAGGGATTTATCTTGGTTTAAAGGTATAGAAATTTTATGTTGCACCATGGTTACTGTCACGGCTATCGCCTTGTGACAACATGAGTCCTGATGAGGGGATCATTGCACGCCCCGACGGATAGATGTGAATGATAACCTAGCCAGAGTCTTGTGCTTTCCAATGTGGGTGTATTGTTCATTGTAATTGATGTTGGTACTTGGTTTTGTAATGCCTTAATGCATTTGGTTTTGCGTTTCGTAGAGGTTCCTAGTTACTGTTCGTTGAAGCCGTTGTGTCGGGTTTGTTGATGTTGAACTTTAACTTGTAGAGGATTTCTTGCTTGTGTCGGGTGGGTACTCGTTTTTATCTATCTATTGATTATCGCATGGTTCGTCCAATTGCCTGATGTGCTATTATGTTGAGTCATCGTTGTCTGTTGCTTGATCTGCGTGCGTTGTGTTTGGCGTCAAGTTGCATTGTTTAACTGTTTTCGTTGTTTCCTTCCTGCTAAAAAGAAAAAAAAAATGCTTTTGCGTTGCGTCGCATGTAGTTGTAACGATGGGGTCGTTACAATTTGGGATTGTTTTCATGATTTATTATGCAATATGTTATCACTAGTTGTATTAATATTAATATTAACAGTTATTATCGTAAAGATAATTTTAATTGAATTTTTTTGTTAATCTCCTTTTATATTTAATATAAAAATTTAAAACTATTTTCATAATTTAATAGAAGATTCAATCAAACAAATTGATTTACAAAATAATAAAACTTGATTTAGAATTTTTTTAATAATTTAATATGCAATTTGTTCCCACTATTTGTAGCAACTAATTGTCAAATTCACTTTAGTTGAAAGCAGTATTTTCTTTTTTTTATGCTTAATATTAAAATTTAGAATTATTTTCGTAATTGATAGAATATTTAATAAAATAAATTGATTTAAAACACTCATCAAATCTATGTTAAAATTGATTTCATGATTTAACATGTGCCATATGTTGTTACTATATATGATCTAGAATGGAATAATATATAATTTGTCATCTAAGTTGGTACTATATGGGTCGAAAAAATAGAGGAGTTCACTTCCAGGGCCCATTTTAGGGGTAGGTCATAGTTTGGTGATTTGGGGTCTCAAAACTTTTAGAGTTAGTTTGAGGTATCAAATGACACTTTTTTGGGGTCAATACTTTGTGAGCTTAGCTTCCAACCCCTTGAAACTATTCTATGCATCGAAATGTTTCAAATTGTGCAAAAAACACCTCAACCATGGCTTGTATGTGGAATTTATGCCTCGTCCAAGTTGACCTACAATGTTGACTTCCATGATCATATCGATTGGATGCCACATCATCTCCCATTACGCACACATGAAAGGATATTCAAGTGTGGAATTTCAATAATATTCTAGGGGGTTCAAAACACTAACACTAATTGAGGATAGAGTCATACAAAAATTGTAACTGTAACCATAAACCACTGGGCTACTAGGAAAAGGAGGGGTTCAATTATTTTGGTTTGTTTATTGTTCCAAAATTGAGTAGAGCATATTGGTGTTGGATATTCAATAATAAAGAGGTGGAAAATTTTGTAGCAACCTTTCAAGCCACAGTTCCCATGGTAACTCCATAATGAGTGCCCCTTTATTTGTACTTGCGTTTCATAATCGAGAAAAGGAAAGTAGAGCATAGGCCTCACATTCTAGTTGGGTTTTCTCCTATATTGGGTTTCTGAGGTCACTTATTGTGTTCATTTGTGTGGATGGTACACATATTCATTTTATTGTTTCTTTCATTTAGGTTTCAATTATTTCCATAATTTTAAGTGCTTTTCTAGCAATATTAAATATAAGATCTAAGGTAGTAAACTACAGAATAAAATATTTAAGAATATTGTAAGTCATATTTTAATGAATTGTTTAAGTGGAATATCCATGGTAGTTTATAGATCAAATTAGTGTTAGAGAACTTTTCTTTGGGGGTTTTGTTGGAAGTTGTAGGATATAGGAATTGGCTTAAGAAGGAAATCTTAGAATCCAAGCCATAGTGGATGAGTCTAGTCATAAAAACCCTTGAGATGAGTTTAGAGGATAGATTTTT
>JASDQU010102885.1:203362-217053 GCA_032191745.1 Picea mariana | reverse complement strand
AAATTGGTTTTTTATCTTCTATCCCTTATCCCTTAAGTTATTAGTTCGTGCCTAAGCAGTCAGCCAGGAGCTGAATCAACATTCGTAACTCCGTTGTTTAAGGACTTATAGATTCAAATGCCTTGCTTTCTTGTGCATGGATAATGAATGAAGGATAATTTTTTTCCTAGCTATCTATCCCTTACTTATCTCTACGTTGAATGATAAATATCTGTGTCTTCTTGAATGATAAATCTCTGCACTTGAATGATACATCCCTGCATCCTTGAATGATAAATCTCTGTGTTTCCATTGGAATGATTGTCTCTTTGTTTTTGTCCATTGTGCGCTACATTTTGTTGTTCTAAAGACCAATGTCTTACCTCTCTCCCTGGGTGATTTACTTCCCTCATTTTTCTGAGTTTAGCACGGAAACCCTGGGCGTTATAGAATTGTTCTTGTTAACTTTTAATACAAATTTATTGCGCCCAAATTTTGATTTCATTTTACTATTGAAATAACCATTATAGGCATCCAGATGGAATCAGTGTTACTATTGAATCAACCATTTGATGTGTCCAGTTGAATTCGTCTTTACCAATTTCATTTTTACCCCAAATCATTTTTTACTTGTAGCTGGGGTGCTTATAATATTGATGATAATAAATCTTAATACACATCGAATTTTCATAGCCATTCACCCGATGAAATTTATGTAGCCATTTCACACAGCGAATTTATATAACGAATATTTATACAACGAATCTCAACACAACAATTTTATACAGGAATTTTTTCATACGTATGACAATGATTTTATTCCAGTGGTAATATATTCCAATGACTTTAATTCCAACGATGTTACTATAGAACTATCCTTACAACCATTTGTTTATATGAATTCGTGATAGCAATTTCCATAAATTTTATTTATAGACAACGTTTTTACAATTAAAGGACAATGACTTCATGGTTGATTGTGATTGCGTTGAATGTTTCTAGTGTATAGATTTTTGACAACGAATGTATTTAGGTCTACGTTTTGATGATATGTCTGTTTTTTTCTTTAATGATATGGATGCGAGTTGATATATATATCTGCAAATTTATTTATGTCTTTGTCTTTGATGTTATGTCTACGTTTTACTTGGCAAATTGCCCAGCCTCCATGCCACGACTTTTCATGGCACATAGACAGCCTTCACACCATGATTTTCATGGCACTTTACACAGTATGCAACCACGGTTACTTGGAAAATTACACAAAGTTTACCCCATGAATTTCTGGGCGAATTCACCCAGCCTTCACCACTATGTTCTAATTGCATTTGAATAGCAACATTAATTACTGTCGACAGCGAAATTAATAATTATTGGACAACGATTTTATTGATTGGTAGCACATTGATGGATAGTGTTTTAAATATTGTTGACAGTAAATGTTATTACAGAGCGATATTTATCTATCAAATAGTTATGGTTATTTACCCATCAATATCATTATAATTATTAATAGTTTATCAATAGAATTATCGAGAGACTCATTAATATAGACATCAATAATATAGCGATATATTAGACAACAATTATATGGCCAACAATAATATAGTGATATATTAGACAACAATAATATAGCCAGTAATAATATAGACAACAATAATATAGCGATCTATTAGACAACAATATCGTGTATTTAGACAACTATAATTTAGGCAGCAATAATATAGACAAGAATGTCAAATATTTAATAGACAATGCTATGGTTGTTGGCCGCGATATTTATTATGCTAAGTAGTTCAAATATTAATAGACAACGTAGTTCACTTTTAAATGTTAGTAGTTCACTTTTTAATGCAAAAGAAAAACAAGTAGTTATTCCATTAATGGTAAATAAAGATCCGTTTGAGGAATGTATGACGCATGTGGAATCAAGAAATTAATTTGAGATATGATTGGTTAAAGATTAGATTCCTAGGCACCATTAACCATGTTGATGTAGGATTGCTTTGGAAGTTAAGGTGATGTATGATTTTTATAGTAGTCAGATTTCCCTTACGTCTTGTCGACTTATTGTTTGGGTGCTTGGGTTTAGTCTTCATGTTTTTGACATCTAATTCGGTCTCCTAGCACGAGGGATTTATCTTGGTTTAAAGGTATAGAAATTTTATGTTGCACCATGGTTACTGTCACGGCTATCGCCTTGTGACGACATGAGTCCTGATAAGGGGATCATTGCGTGCCCTGACGGATAGATGTGAATGATAACCTAGCCAAAGTCTTGTGCTTTCTAATGTGGGTGTATTGCTCATTGTAATTGATGTTGGTACTTGGTTTTGTAACGCCTTAATGTGTTTGGTTTTGCGTTTTGTAGAGGTTCCTAGTTACTGGTCGTTGAAGCCATTGTGTCAGGTTTGTTGATGTTGACCGTTAACTTGTAGGCGATTTCTTGCTTGTGTCAAGTGGGTACTCATTTTTATCTATCTATTGATTATCGCATGGTTCGTCCAGTTGCCTGATGTGCTATTATGTTGAGTCGTTGTTGTCTGTTGCTTGATTTGTGTGTGTTGTGTTTGGCGTCAAGTTGCATTGTTTAACTGTTTTCGTTGTTTCCTGCCTACTAAAAAAAAAAAAATTGCTTTTGTGTTGCGTCGCATGTAGTTGTAACGATGGGGTCGTTACAATTTGGGATTGTTTTCATGATTTAATATGCAATATGTTATCACTAGTTGTATTAATATTAATATTAATATTAACAGTTATTATCATAAAGATAATTTTAGTTGAATTTTTTTGTTAATCTCCTTTTATATTTAATATAAAAATATAAAACTATTTTCATAATTTAATAGAAGATTCAATCAAACAAATTGATTTACAAAATAATAAAACTTGATTTAGAATTGTTTTAATAATTTAATATGCAATTTGTTCCCACTATTTGTAGCAACTAATTGTCAAATTCACTTTAGTTGAAAGCAGTATTTTCTTTTTTTTATGCTTAATATTAAAATTTAAAATTATTTTCGTAATTGATAGAATATTTAATAAAATAAATTGATTTAAAACACTCATCAAATCTATGTTAAAATTGATTTCATGATTTAACATGTGCCATATGTTGTTACTATATATGATCTAGAATGGAATAATATATAATTTGTCATCTAAGTTGGTACTATATGGGTCGAAAAAATAGAGGAATTCGCTTGCAGGGCCCATTTTAGGGGTAGGTCATAGTTTGGTGATTTGGGGTCTCGAAACTTTTAGAGTTAGTTTGAGGTATCAAATGACACTTTTTTGGGGTCAATACTTTGTGAGCTTAGCTTACAACCCCTTGAAACTATTCTATGCATCGAAATGTTTCAAATTGTGCAAAAAACACTTCAACCATGGCTTGTATGTGGAATTTATGCCTCCTCCAAGTTGACCTACAATGTTGACCTCCATGATCATATCGATTGGATGCCACATCGTCTCCCATTACTCAGACATGAAAGGATATTCAAGTTTGGAATTTCAATAATATTCTAGGGGGTTCAAAACACTAACACTAATTGAGGATAGAGTCATACAAAAATCGTAACTGTAACCGTAAACGACTGGGCTACTAGGAAAAGGAGGGGTTCCATCATTTTGGTTTGTTTATTGTTCCAAAATTGAGTAGAGCATATTGGTGTTGGATATTCAATAATAAAGAGGTGGAAAATTTTGTAGCAACCTTTCAAGCTACAGTTCCCATGGTAACTCCATAATGAGTGCCCCTTTATTTGTACTTGCGTTTCATAATCGAGAAAAGGAAAGTAGAGCATAGGCCTCACCTTCTAGTTGGATTTTCTCCCATATTGGGTTTCCGAGGTCACCTATTGTGTTCATTTCTGTGGATGGTACACATATTCATTTTATTGTTTCTTTCATTTAGGTTTCAATTATTTCCATAATTTTAAGTGCTTTTCTAGCAATATTAAATATAAGATCTAAGGTAGTAAACTACAGAATAAAATATTTAAGAATATTGTAAGTCATGTTTTAATGAATTGTTTAAGCGGAATATCCATGGTAGTTTATAGATCAAATTAGTGTTAGAGAACTTTTCTTTGGGGGTTTTGTTGGAAGTTGTAGGATATAGGAATTGGCTTAAGAAGGAAATCTTAGAATCCAAGCCATAGTGGATGAGTCTAGTCATAAAAACCCTTGAGATGAGTTTAGAGGATAGATTTTTGAAGATCGAAGAAAAATTCACCGATATTTATGACAACATGGCCCTCCTCATGGTGGCCCTAGACAACAAATTTGGACCTTTTGGCGAGGTTGGTGGATCTAATTTAGAAGTTGGATTGGACAAGAAAATGGGAGATAGTGGAGACCTAGAAAATCATCCAAAAAAGAGAAAGAGAAACCAACCTCCATTGTCATCACTTCTTCACAATATTTATTTGAAATGGAAGAGAAAGTGGACATCACACCCTACCAAGGTGAGTCTATTGATGTTGTTACGTTGAATAATTGGTTACAATATTTAGAAGTTTATTTTAGTGTCCATAACATAAGAGAAGAGAAAAATATTTCATTTTCCCAACTAAAATTAGAGGGCCATTCCCTAACCTAGTGGGAAATCCACACAAAAACACTTATCCTAGAGAGTGATCCCAAAATAACTGAGTAGGAGGCATTTAAAACCCTCATCAAATCCCAATTATACCCTATTGGGTATGTCAAGGATGAGTGGATCCATTGGCATCAACATAGAAGCAAGGGAAAAGTGTGTAAGAGTACATAGTTGAGTGCATAAAAATGGAGAATGTATTGGGTATATCTCCAAAGATCTTAAACACACTCTTTAGGTATCTAGGGAGTTATATAGTCATTTTCAAAATCAAGTGATGCACTTTAAACCTAGGAAAATTGATGAGGCATTTGTGCAAGTAGAGTCCTTGGAGCATATTGGCAATAAGAAATGAAAACCAAGTGGTTCCAAATATAAATACCACCAAGATGCTTCCAAGGAGTGGAATAAGAAGTGGAAATGAAAGGAAAAGAATAAAATAGCCACTAAACATCAGTAAAAAGTTCCTAAAAACCACTACAACCATTGTAATATCAATGGTCACACTGAAGATGATTGTTGGAAGCTACATCTAGAGCTAAATCCAAAGAATTGTAATAAGGATGCTCAAAAGAAGAACTTGCTAGCAATGGATTTAGGCAACCAGGTAGAGAGAAACTTGGAAGTAGATAAAAATATTTTCTACACTATAGTACAGAAAGATGTGAAACCGAGTATCCTTTATCACAAGAAAGAGAAGGAGTTGACTAAACTCTTCCATATTAAGATCTAGGTAAAGAAGATAAATGTGGATCCTCTATTCGATTCTAGTTCATAGGCCAACCTCATAGTAGAAGATATATTCAACAATATTGGATTGGAAGTTCATGATCATCCTAACCTAGATCCATTGGGATGGGTAAATAAGGATGCATATATCAAGGTCATTGAACAATGTCAGCTAAGATTTTCTATAATTGCAAACTATATTGATTAAGTGGAGTTAGATGTAGTACCACTTGAGGAGTTTATTGTGTAGTGTTTGAAACCCCCTACATGTATGTGAGAGATCAAGTCTTCATGAGGAGAGAAAACTAATGCCATCTGATCAAGGATGAGAAGTATTTTATCATCAATGCACATAAGGGTAAATCCAAGGTCTCTTTGGTAAGTGCTAACAAAGCCAAGAAATTTATTAATTCTAGTAGGAAGTTTGTACTACTTTTCTTAGGTGGGAATTAACTAGGCAGTGAATAGATAAAAGTAAAGGCATGTTTGGAGGTATGTACTACATATAATAAGCATTAGTTAGAGGAGTTGTTTTTGACATATAAAGAAGTGTTTCAGGAGCCTAAAAGGTTACCGTTTAAGAGGGAAGTGGAGCATGAGATATATTTGTTTCCTAACTCTCCATTGCCAAATATTGGACTATATAGACAATCCATCTTGGAAGTAGATGAAGTGAATAAATAGTTGCAACAACTGTTGGAGAAAGGAGTAATTCGACCAAGAACCTCTCCTTGTGGGTCACCTATCATCATAGTACACAAGGAGGATGGGACATGATGAGTGTGTATCAACCACAAAGCTTTGAACAAGATCACCCTCAATAATTAGTACCCTCTTCCTAGGATTGATGTTTTGTTAGATTAGTTGCAACATTCTAAGTACTTCACCAAGTTGGATCTGAAATTTGGATACCACTAGATATGAGTTAAAGAAGAAGACACTTGGAAGACTATCTTCAAGAGAAGGGAAGGTCTATATGAATGACTGATAATACCTTTTGGTTAATCCACAAATCACATTTATGTGTTTGATGAATGATTTATTGCATCCCTTTATAGAGTCATTTGTGATAGTGTACTTAGATCATATATTGGTTTATAGATCTACCTAGGAATATCATACCTCACATCTCATGTAGGTTTCAGAGAATATAAAAAATAATCAGTTGTTGGATAACCTTAAAAATGTGATTTTTCTCAACATTCATTGGTGTATTTGTGGTATGTGATTGGTGGAGGGAAACTCAAGATAGATCCCCCCAAAAAGGAGGACATTCTCAAGTGGCCAGTTCCTACTAATGTCATTAAAGTTAGGAGCTTTTTTTTGTTAGTGCAATACCTATGGAATTTTATAGAATATTTTTTATCTATATATATTCCACTTCATGCCATAACAACCTATGAAAAGAGTTTCTAGTGGGGGAAGAATAAATAGAAATATTTCTATGAGCTAAAATAGAAGATCATTCAAGCACTAGTTCGTGCATCACCTAATTTTCATAATCCTTTTGAAGTGGAGATAGATGCAAGTGGATATTCTATGGGAGTGGTCTTAATGCATGGAGATATGCTAGAAAATTATAATTCTAAGATGTTTAATGTTGGAGTCTTGGACTACCTTAACTACCCTATGTATGATACAGAACTTTGCATGCTTGTTCAAGCTATTAAGAAGTGGAAGAACTATCTAATGGGTAATCAAAACATTATCCATACTAATCACTAATCACCGTACCCAATAGACCCTAGAATAACATCTCCATGAATTTTGTGGGTGGTTTTTCAACAACTAAGAAGGGACATGACTATATGTTTGTGGTAGTTGATAGGTTCAACAAGATGTGCATTCTTATGCCTTGCATAAATACCATCAAAAGAAAAGAAGAAACAAATATATTCTTTGAAAAAAAATTGATGCACTTTGGGATACCAAGGGGCATCATCTTAGATAGAGATACTAGATTTCTTAGTGCCTTTTGGACTGCACTTTGTGAGAAGATGGACACCAAGTTGAAGAAATCTATATCTTTCCATCCATAGATAGATGGGAATAAATAAGTAGTCAACATGACATTCATTTATCATTTGAGGGGTTACAATTTGAAGCATCGAAAGACCTAGGATGAAAATTCGATTTATATTCAACACTCATATAACAAACTAGTTCACACTTCTATGAGTAAGTCCCCTTTTGAAACTTTCTTTGGATATTTTCTACCATTTCCCTTGGATGGTGTATGGACAACGAGGAGTGATAGAAGAAATTATAGGATATGCATTTAAATAAAAAAAAATGTTAAAAAGTGTTGGCAGATCCATTTTCAAGTAGAGGACACATTGAAGAAGTCGTAGGAAAAGTACAAGGCTCGACATGATCAACAAAGAATTGAGAAAACATTCAAGGTGGAAGACAAATTTTAGTTGCATTTGAACAAAGGAATGATACATGGTCTTTGTAGGAATATCAAGGCTTTGTGGTATGGTCATTTTGAAGTATTGAAAAATAAGAACAAACTCTCACGAGCTACATAGTGAAATTGGGCATTCAACAACTCCTACAACACTATGGGATGAAATAATTTGTCATCTTTGTGACACTAAGTGGGTAGAATATAAAACAAAAATCCTCTTAGATTTCCTTTCAGATACCCATATTAGATCCAAATTTAAAAATATTTTCCACAATACTCACCTCTTAAATCATCAAAATTATGGTGATATTGGAACGCTTCTCTCAACGCCTTTTTAGCATAGGAATACAATTTTAAAGAAATCAAAGTAATCTCTTACCTTCTTAAGGTCTGATAGAGAAATTGATCTCAATAGACGATCATCATCATCATCATCATCATCATCATCATCATCATCATCATCATCATCATCATCATCATCATCATCATCATCATCATCATCATCATTTATTGTAAGTATACAATCATTTCAATTTTATAAGATACTATAAGTTTTTTCTATTAATCCTTGCAATATGGAATATTTGAAAATATCTTCTTGCCATTATCAAAATTTTAACGAAGTTTGATAAAATATTTATTTAATTTGTTTAGATTAAGATTTCCTAAAATTTTATTGGACCATTCTCTAGCGAAAAAGTAGAAAACAAAAAGTAAGAAAAAAACATTAATATGAGGTCATTGCTAGAAGAATCTTACAGAGAGTTTAGGGTTTGGATTTATAGTTTCACCACGGTAATGAATTGATTCCATCATCTATTTACATATAACTGCTTCTTCTAGCCATGAAGAGAATACAGGGGTAAGGATCGCTTATTCCCCTCTTTTGTCTAGTTGTGATGAAGAAAATAGATCGAGGGATTCTTGTTGATGGGTTTCCCTCGTTGCACCAATCATAATTTGGATGCTCTTTGATGAAAAATACAAGAGCTATTGAAATTGACCGTGACAGACATGTCCATCACATACACGAATGAGGATGGTGACACAGTCACCATGGAAGATGGTGTAGACTTCTTAGACGATGTTCCACATATCATTTGAGTGCACTGTTAGAGTTGTTAATAGTGCAACGAAATTCAACTTTTAGAAAATGTTGTTTTCGATACCACGACCAACAAGTCAAAGGAGTAGTTAGAAATTAAATGACAATTTTTTTTTAATCAAGAACTTATATAACGCCAGGAATTTCATTTGACTCCAATAAAATTCCCTTCACGCCCAAAATTATCTAGAATGCATTGTATCCTAGATAATTCAGTCTTCAAGAGATCTAGATGCTCGCTATGCATTCTAATCTATAAATATGTGTAAAATATTTCAATTTGGATGTTGTGTATGAAGAAAGACTTCACAAATATATGCTAAATCAATTTTTGGGTACGTCCTCTGTATTTAATTCTCTGCTCTCTTGTTTCTCTATTTTTGTTGAAATCGCGTTGCTTTGTTCCTTTGTTTTTGCTGAAACTGAGAGGTAAAGTGGGTGAGTGTGTGCAGGGATTTTCCAGGTGATTTTAGACTTATTGAGAAAAACTCCAACTCTGTTATTTTGGGCAATTAGAATGAGTCTAAAACTAACAATTTGTATCATATTCATAAGGTGAGTGGTCGCGGAGGTTGTTGGTCTAACTGAGCACGAGAGGGGTAGAGGCCCTCACGGGTAATGTTGCAAAGGTCCCTAGTAAGACAAATCCACGAGAAGAAGCCACAAACGATGAAATCTACCAAGGATTTCATATTTTGAGGTAGTGGGGTCATATATGACTTTCGATTTTGCATCTTTTCCCTCAAAGAGAAGCACTTGGGCCCTGGCCCCTCACACTTAGATGAAGGATTTTAAGATTGAGGGCATTGCCTAACTTTGGACTTATTCAGAGTTTCCTACAAGTAGATTGGGCTGAAACACAGTATTATAGAAGCCACATTTTGAGTGTTCAGTTATTTGTGGTGTGAATTAATGCAATGTCCCGTTATTTATTAGGTTGGGTCTGATTGAGCATGAAGACAATGTCGTTGAGCGACATGGAGAAGTTAAAGAAGGATAATTTTTTGTTGAATTTTTTCAACTTCGGGCAGTCATTCTACACAAGGAAGTACAAGAAGACCCAACTAACCATTAAATAAGCCCCAAGAAGAAATTGAAGACCTAAGAATAGAAGTCGGCCCCACCAATAAAAGACAAAAAATAATAGAGCAAATTGAAGACTGATCCGAATTTTATGAGCAGAATGAAAATGAATACATATTAGTATTTTTCTTAACACAGAGATACAGGAATAACATAGATACAATAACAGAGATACAGTAAAATTGGTTTCTATTCAATAAGAAAATGTGCTAAAACTATAAAATGCAGCGGAAAACAAGCTTACTAGAATGGTGGCGACTTATCTCTAAGAAGAGATGTGACGACTACGCTCATACGCAATAAGATGGTTACAATGAGGCTCTCCAACCCTTTTTACAATAAACAAGAATGTCAAAACCATAGACATCCAAAAAACTAACCCTAGGGGATGAAGCGCCAATAGTCATGTGGGCCCCATTGGGGTAAGCTAGTACATCAACTTCCCAAGGCCATAACTTTTGCATACGATCTTCGTTTTAGGCACATGATATCCCATTGGAATTTTCTATTCGAGGACTACACATTTTGCAGTCAAACTCTAACTAGGAGTATAGTTTGTATGTGGAAAGCCCTAAAAACGTTGTTTAGGGCCTCAAAATGACTTCGAAAGTCAGGGACCCGAAAACTAGGAAAAAATTGTCAAACTAGAAAATTGTCAAAATGAGCCAGTTGGAATAGGTGGGAAGCCACTGAAATCCATCTAAATCTATCCTACCCCCTTAGAAATAAATGGTCTCCATTACATTGAGTGACCCCATCAGATGAGGAAATTTCTGTTGAATTTGGCCTCGGGTAAGCCACTTGCCTTGGTGCAGGAGTTGCCCTGCTTTAACAACTCGATAAAGATGGATCCTTTGTTGGCGAGTGCCCCTGACCTGTCTTTCCACAATTTGATCATTGGATTCCTGTTACATGCAATCAGGGTTGATCTCTGTTGGTGTCAACTGTTCTACTATCTCTGAGGTGTCCAATAATGGTGGGATGTATAGCCGAAGGAGATCCACATTGAACTTTGGTTGCAGACCAAGGAAAGGGGGAATGTTAAGCTCGAAAGAATTGTCACCCACAGCCTTGGTCATGGTCTAAGGTCCATAATGGAGTGGGAGAATATTTCGATGGGGCCCTGTAAAGCGTTTTTTCTACAAGTGTAACCACACTTTTTCCCCCACTCAAAACTTATGTGGCACTCAGTGTTGAACATGGTGCTACTTGTACTTGGCATTGGACTTCTGTAAAATATCTTGAACCTATTGGAAGATGTGTTAGATCCACTTAATGAAATAGGAGGATTTGTTAGCTTTAGTTGGAGCACGTGATGAATTGGTTGGGGTGGCCACAAGAGGTAGTGCAACATCCATGGGACTTAATGGTTGGAATCCCAACCTGGTCTGAAAGGGGATGTGGTCGGTTGAGCTATGTAGGGCTTTGTTGTAGCTATGTTGAACATAGGGAAGAATCTCATCCCATGTGAAGGGGTTCTTGGAATTGTACATGTGTGGGATATACATGATCATCCAATTGATGACCTCGGTTTGGCTATCTATCTGGGTGTGGAAGGCAGTGGACTTGGTGAGCTTGGCATCCAGCAGTGACTAGAGGCTCAACTAGAATGTCTTGAAGAACCAACTATATTGATCTGAGACAATGGTCTATGGGATTCCAAAATGTACCCAAACACATTCAAAGATACCTTGGCAGTGGCCTTTGTTGTGATTCTCTTCTTGCAAGAGGTTAGGATCGCTATCTTGGAAAAGCGATCAACAACAACAAAAACAGATTCATTTCCCCTCTTGGTGGATGGAAGTCCTTAAATTTAGTCCATTGAGATGGATTCCCATCGCCGCTAAGGAGTAGGCAATGGGTGTACATGCCATGTTTCTTAGTGGTCAGTTTGTCAATATCACAAGCCGTGCAGATCTGATATACTTGTTGACATTTTTTCGAAGTTTCGGCTAGTAGAAATGTTTCTGTAGCACTTCCACTGTATTTTTGACATCAAGGTGTCCTACCACCCGATTGTAGTGGGATTCCCAAATGAGCTTCGCTCACTCGCTTGATGGAACACAGAGATGGCCTAGTCATCACAATATCCCATCCCGAAGATGGAAATTAGTGACAACTGAGTTTGCACCCAACATTTGGTATTTTGTAGCTAAGTTAGGGTCTTTCTCATAGAGGTTGGTCCATTCGGAGGTCTCGTGGTCGCAAGAGTCAAGCACCATGGTGAGTGTCGCGACTGGAGGTCGACTGAGGAAATTAGCGACTCAATTGGTATTGCCTATTTTATACTTGATGTTGAGGTGGAACTGTTGTAATTATGTGGACCACTTTTGATGGCGGTCATTCTACAATTTGCATTTTTTCTGCATGAAATGCAGTGTCTTATGATCCCTATGGATGATTGTCTCCTTCCCGAGAATGTAACGTCTCGACTGGAGGGAGGATTTCACAATGGATTACATTTCTTTGTCATAAGTAGGATACTTACGAACAACATCTGATAGTGTCTCACTATGATAGGCCACCGGGTGGCCATGTTGAGTGAGGACTACGCCCACAGCATAGTCCAAAGCATCTGTCTTGATCTCAAAGGGATGTTGTGGGTCCGGTAATGAAAGTAGTAGGGATGAGAACAAGCGTTGATTTCAATCATCTAATGCTTGTTGTTGGGATAGGACCCATACAAATTTTTCCTTACCACCACCTCTGGTTACTTGGTTAAGGGCCCATGCAATATGGGAGAATCCCAACACGAACCTACGATAGAAATTGGTAAGGCCTAAGAATCTTCGAAGCTCAGTGAGAGTGGTTGGGGATATCCAGTCACAGATGACCTGAATCTTGGCTAGACCCACATGCACATCTTGTTGATCCACGATGTAGCCTAGGTACTGGATCCTATCCATGCCGAAGGAGAATTTTTCCAAGTTGGCATATAGCTTGTGTTGCCACAGGGTGTGCAAAACCTATTGAATATGATGCAAGTGTTCCACCCAAGTATTGTTGTAGATGAGGATGTCATCCAAATAGACTACTACAAAAGTATTGGTGAAAGGTCACATGATATCGTCCATCATCCTCATGAAATTTTTCGGAGCATTTTTCAAACCAAATGGCATGACCAACCATTCAAAAAGGCCTTCTTTTGACTTGAAGGTGGTCTTCCATACATATGTTTGTTCTATGGGTACCTGGTGGTAGCCAGACTTCATAGAAATCTTACTGAAGTATTTTCCCCCCTTGAGTTGATCAAGGAGATCGTTGATTCGAGGAATCGGGTACCGATTCCTGACTCTTATTTTATTTAAGGCCCGATAATCAATGCAAATTCGTTTGGTCCCGTCTTTTGATTGGGCTCCTACAAACCGATGAGCTAGGAGGGATGTGCCCCTTATGGAGTAGTTCTTGGATTTGTCTCTTGATATCCTCATTATTTAACAGAGAGTGGCGATAGACCGACCCATTGGGTAATGGTGCGCCAGGGGTCATATCAATGGGATGCTTGACCTAACAATGTAGAGGTACCTAGATAGGAGAGGAGAAGATATCTTTGTTTTCTACCATGAACCTGTCCACTTGCTTCTGCTGTGTGTAGAGGTTGGTCATAGAGGCCATGGATGTGGTTGTAATATTTCTCTCACTCTGAGAGCGAATCACAAAGAAGACAAACTTCCTGGTCTAAGAGATGACCTTCCTGCATTTCTTGACAAAGATCAGGGAAATAGAACTAGGTGGGACTGCCTCGGGTATCCTGTATAATTTCCTGTTCAAAGTAATAATAA
>JASDQU010102885.1:169629-198682 GCA_032191745.1 Picea mariana | reverse complement strand
GTGATGCACTTTAAACCTAGGAAAATTGATGAGGCATTTGTGCAAGTAGAGTCCTTGGAGCATATTGGCAATAAGAAATGAAAACCAAGTGGTTCCAAATATAAATACCACCAAGATGCTTCCAAGGAGTGGAATAAGAAGTGGAAATGAAAGGAAAAGAATAAAATAGCCACTACACATCAGTAAAAGGTTCCTAAAAACCACTACAACCATTGTAATATCAATGGGCACACTGAAGATGATTGTTGGAAGCTACATCTAGAGCTAAATCCAAAGAATTGTTATAAGGATGCTCAAAAGAAGAACTTGCTAGAAATGGATTTAGGCAACCAGGTAGAGAGAAACTTGGAAGTAGATAAAAATATTTTCTACATTATAGTACAGAAAGATGTGAAACCGAGTATCCTTTATCACAAGAAAGAGAAGGAGTTGACTAAACTCTTCCATATTAAGATCTAGGTCAAGAAGATAAAGGTGGATGCTCTATTCGATTGTAGTTCATAGGCCAACCTCACAGTAGAAGATATATTCAACAATATTGGATTGGAAGTTCATGATCATCCTAACCTAGATCCATTGGGATGGGTAAATAAGGATGCATATATCAAGGTCATTGAACAATGTCAGCGAAGATTTTCTATAATTGCAAACTATATTGATTAAGTGGAGCTAGATGTAGTACCACTTGGGGAGTGTATTGTGTAGTGTTTGAAATCCCCTACATGTATATGAGAGATCAAATCTTCATGAGGAGAGAAAACTAATTCCATATGATCAAGGATGAGAAGTATTTTATCATCAATGCACATAAGGGTAAATCCAAGATCTCTTTGCTAAGTGCTAACAAAGCCAAGAAATTTATTAATTCTAGTAGGAAGTTTGTATTACTTTTCTTAGGTGGGAATTAACTAGGTAGTGAATAGATAAAAGTAAAGGCATGTTTGGAGGTATGTACTACATAGAATAAGAATTAGTCAGAGGCGTTGTTGTTTACATATAAAGAAGTGTTTTAGGAGCCTAAAAGGTTATCGTTTAAGAGGGAAGTGGAGCATGAGATATATTTGTTTCCTAACTCTCCATTGCCAAATATTGGACTATATAGACAATCCATCTTGGAAGTAGATGAAGTGAATAAATAGTTGCAACAACTACTGGAGAAAGGAGTAATTCGACCAAGAACCTCTCCTTGTGGGTCACCTATCATCATAGTACACAAGGAGGATGGGACATGATGAGTGTGTATCAACCACAAAGCTTTGAACAAGATCACCCTCAATAATTAGTACCCTCTTCCTAGGATTGATGTTTTGTTAGATTAGTTGTAGCATTCTAAGTACTTCACCAAGTTGGATCTGAAATTTGGATACCACTAGTTATGAGTTAAAGAAGAAGACACTTGGAAGACTATCTTCAAGAGAACAGAAGGTCTATATGAATGACCAATAATACCTTTTGGTTAATCCACAAATCACATTTATGTGTTTGATGAATGATTTATTGCATCCCTTTATAGATTCATTTGTGATAGTGTACTTAGATCATATATTGGTTTATAGATCTACCTAGGAATATCATACCTCACATCTCATGTAGGTGTCAGAGAATATAAAAAATAATCAGTTGTTGGATAAACTTAAAAAATGTGATTTTTCTCAACATTCGTTGGTGTATTTGTGGTATGTGATTGGTGGAGGGAAACTCAAGATAGATCCCCCAAAAAAGGAGGTCATTCTCAAGTGGCCAGTTCCTACTAATGTCATTAAAGTTAGGAGTTTTTTTTTGTTACTGCAATACCTATGGAATTTTATAGAATATTTTTTATCTATATATATTCCACTTCATGCCATAACAACCTATGAAAAGAGTTTCTAGTGGGGGAAGAATAAATAGAAATATTTCGATGAGCTAAAATAGAAGATCATTCAAGCACTAGTTCATGCATCGCCTAATTTTCATAATCCTTTTGAAGTGGAGATAGATGCAAGTGGATATTCTATGGGAGTGGTCTTAATGCATGGAGATATGCTAGAAAATTATCATTCTAAGATGTTTAATGTTGGAGACTTGAACTACCTTAACTACCCTATGTATGATACAAAACTTTGCATGCTTGTTCAAGCTATTAAGAAGTGGAAGAACTATCTAATGGGTAATGAAAACATTATCCAGACTAATCCCTAATCACCATACCCAATAGACCCTAGAATAACATCTCCATGGATTTTGTGGGTGGTTTTTCAACAACTAAGAAGGGACATGACTATATGTTTGTGGTAATTGATAGGTTCAACAAGATGTGCATTCTTATGCCTTGCATAAATACCATCAAAAGAAAAGAAGAAACAAATATATTCTTTGAAAAAATTTGGGTGCACTTTGGGATACCAAGGGGCATCATCTTAGATAGAGATACTAGATTTCTTAGTGCCTTTTGGACTGCACTTTCTGAGAAGATGGACACCAAGTTGAAGAAATCTATATCTTTCCATCCATAGATAGATGGGAATAAATAAGTAGTCAACATGACATTCATTTATCATTTGAAGGGTTACAATTAGAAGCATTGAAAGACCTAGGATGAAAATTTGATTTATATTCAACACTCATATAACAAACTAGTTCACACTTCTACGAGTAAGTCCCCTTTTGAAACTTTCTTTGGATATTTTCTACCATTTCCCTTGGATGGTGTATGGACAAGGAGGAGTGATAGAAGAAATCATAGGATATGCATTTAAATAAATAAAAATGTTAAAAAGTGTTGGCAGATCCATTTTCAAGTAGAGGACACATTGAAGAAGTCATAGGAAAAGTACAAGGATCGACATGATCAACAAAGAATTGAGAAAATATTCAAGGTGGAAGACAAATTTTAGTTGCATTTGAGCAAAGAAATGATACATGGTCTTTGTAGGAATATCAAGGCTTTGTGGTATGGTCATTTTGAAGTATTGAAAAGTAAGAACAAACTCTCACGAGCTACATAGTGAAATTGGGCATTGGACAACTCCTAAAACACTATGGGATGAAATAATTTGTCATCTTTGTGACACTAAGTGGGTAGAATATAAAACAAAATTCCTCTTAGATTTCCTTTCAGATACCCATATTAGATCCAATTTTAAAAATATTTTCCACAATACTCACCTCTTAAGTCATCAAAACTATGGTGATATTGGAACACTTCTCTCAATGTTTTTTTAGCATAGGAATACAATTTTAAAGAAATCAAAGTAATCTCTTACCTTCTTAAGGTCTGATAGATAAATTGATCTCAATGGACGATAATCATCATCATCATCATCATTAACATAATATCATTATTTATTGTAAGTATACAATTAATTTCAATTTTATAAGATACTATAAGTTTTTTCTATTAATCCTTGCAATATGGAATATTTGAAAATATCTTCTTACCATTATCAAAATTTTAACAAGGTTTGATAAAATATTTATTTAATTTTTTTAGACTAATATTTCCTAAAATTTTATTGGACCATTCTCTAGCGAAAAAGTAGAAAACAAAAAGTAAGAAAAAAACATTAATATGAGGTCATTGCTAGAAGAATCTTACAGAAAGTTTAGGGTTTGGATTTATAGTTTCACCACGGTAATGAATTGATTCCATCATCTATTCACATATAACTGCTTCTTCTAGCCATGAAGAGAATAAAGGGGTAAGGGTCACTTATTCCCCTCTTTTGTCTAGTTGTGATGAAGAAAATAGATCGAGGGATTCTTGTTGATGGGTTTCCCTCATTGCACCAATCATAATTTGGATGCTCTTTGATGAAAAACACAAGAGCTATTGAAATTGACCGTGACAGACATGTCCATCACATACACGAATGAGGATAGTGACACAGTCACCATGGAAGATGGTGTAGACTTCTTAGACGATGTTCCACATATCATTTGAGTGCACTGTTAGAGTTGTTAATAGTGCAACGAAATTCAACTTTTAGAAAATGTTGTTTTAGATACCACGACCAACAAGTCAAAGGAGTAGTTAGAAATTAAATGACATTTTTTTTTTAATCAAGAACTTATATAACGCCCAAAATTATCTAGAATGGATTGTATCCTAGATAATTCAGTCTTCAAAAGATCTAGATGCTCGCTATGCATTCTTATCTATAAATATGTGTAAAATATTTCAATTTGGATGTTGTGTATGAAGAAAGACTTCACAAATATATGCTAAATCAATTTTTGGGTACATCCTCTGTATTTAATTCTCTTCTCTCTTGTTTCTCTATTTTTGTTGAAATCGTGTTGCTTTGTTCCTTTGTTTTTGCTGAAACTGAGAGGTAAAGTGGGTGAGTGTGTGCAGGGATTTTCTAGGTGATTTCAGACTTCTTGAGAAAAACTCCAACTCTGTTATTTTGGGCAATTAGAATGAGTCTAAAACTAACAATTTGTATCATATTCATAAGGTGAGTGGTTGCGCAGGTTGTTGGTCTAACTGAGCATGAGAGGGGTAGAGGCCCTCGCGGGTAACGTTGCAAAGGTCCCTAGTAAGACAAATCCACGAGAAGAAGCCAAAAACGATGAAATCTACCAAGGATTTCATATTTTGAGGTAGTGGGGTCATATATGACTTTCGATTTTGCATCTTTTCCCTCAAAGAGAAGCACCTAGGCCCTGGCCCCTCACACTTAGATGAAGGATTTTAAGATTGAGGGCATTGCCTAACTTTGGACCTATTCAGTGTTTCCTACAAGTAGATTGGGATGAAACACAGTATTATAGAAGCCACGTTTTGAGTGTTCGGTTATTTGTGGTGTGAATTAATGCAATGTCCTGTTATTTATTAGGTTGGGTCTGATTGAGCATGAAAACAATGTCATTGAGCAACATGGAGAAGTTAAAGAAGGATAATTTTTTGTTGAATTTTTTCAACTTCGGGTAGCCATTCTACACAAGGAAGTACAAGAAGACCCAGCTAACCATTAAATAATCCCCAAGAAGAAATTGAATGCCTAGGAATAGAAGTCGGCCCCACTAGTAAAAGACAAAAAATAATAGAGCAAATTGAAGACTAATCCGAATTTTATGAGCAGAATGAAAATGAATACATATTAGTATTTTTCTTAACACGGAGATACAGGAATAACATAGATACAATAACAGAGATACAGTAAAATTGGTTTCTATTCAATAAGAAAATGTGCTAAAACTATAAAATGCAGCGGAAAACAAGCTTTCTAGAATGGTGGCTACTTATCTCTAAGAAGAGATGTGACGACTATGCTCATACGCAATAAGATGGTTACAATGAGGCTCTCCAACCCTTTTTACAATAAACAGGAATGCCAAAACCATAGACATCCAAAAACCTAACCCTAGGGGATGAAGTGCCAATAGTCATGTGGGCCCCATTGGGGTAAGCTAGTACATCAATTTCCCAAGGCCATAACTTTTGCATACGATCTTCGTTTTAGGCACACAATATCCCATTGGAAAGGTTTATTCGAGGACTACACATTTTGCAGTCAGACTCTAACTAGGAGTATAGTTTGTATGTGGCAAGCTCTAAAAACGTTGTTTAGGGCCTCAAAATGACTTTGAAAGTCAGGGACCCGAAAACTAGGAAAAAACTATCAAACTGGAAAACTGTCAAAATGAGCCAGTTGGAATAGGTGGGAAGCCACTAAAATCCATCTGGATCAATCCTACCCCCTTAGAAATAAATGGTCTCCATTACATTGAGTGACCCCATCAAATGAGGAAATTTCTGTTGAATTTGGCCTCGGGTAAGCCACTTGCCTTGGTGCAGGAGTTTCCCTGCTTTGACAACTCGATAAAGATGGATCCTTTGTTGGTGAGTGCCCCTAACCTGTCTATCCACAATTTGATCATTGGATTCCTATTGCATGCAGTTAGGGTTGATCTCTGTTGGTGTCAACTGTTCTACTATCTCTGAGGTGTCTAATAATGGTGGGATGTATAGCCGAAGGAGATCCACGTTGAACTTTGGTTGCAGACCAAGGAAAGGGGGAATGTTGAGCTCGAAAGAATTGTCACCCATAGCCTTGGTGATGGTCTAAGGTCCATAATGGTGTGGGAGATATTCCGATGGGGCTTTGTAAAGCATTTTTTCTGCAAGTGTAACCACACTTTTTCCCCCACTCGAAACTTATGTGGCACTCAGTGTTGATCATGGCGTTGCTTGTACTTGGCATTAGACTTCTGTAAAATATCTTGAACCTTTTGTAAGATGTGTTGGATCCACTTAATGAAATAGGAGGATTTGTCATCTTTAGTTGGAGCACGTGATGAATTGGTTGGGGTGGCCACAAGAGGTAGTGCAACATCCATGGGACTTAATGGTTGGAATCCCAACTTAACCTAAAAGGGGATGTGGCCGGTTGAGCTATGTAGGGCTTTGTTGTATCTATGTTGAACATAGGGAAGAATCTCATCCCATGTGAAGGGGTTCTTGGAATTTTACATGTGCGAGATATGCATGATTATCCAATTGATGACCTCGGTTTGGCTATCTGTCTGGGTGTGGAAGGAAGTGGACTTGGTGAACTTGGCGTCCAGTAGTGACTAGAGGCTCGACCAATATGTGTTGAAGAACCAACTATATTGATCTAAGACAATGGTCTATGGGATTCCAAAATGTACCCAAACACATTCAAAGATTACCTTGGCAGTGGCCTTTGTTGTGATTCTCTTCTTGCAAGAGGTCAGGATCACTATCTTGGAAAAGCGATCAACAACAACAAAGACAGATTCATTTCCCCTCTTGGTGGATGGAAGTCCTTAAATTTAGTCCATTGATATGGATTCCCATCGCCACTAAGGAGTGGGCAGTGGGTGTACATGCCATGTTTCTTAGTGGTCAGTTTGTCAATATCACAAGCCGTGCAGATCTGATATACTTGTTGACATCATGTTGAAGTTTCGGCTAGTAGAAATGTTTCTGTAGCACTTCCATTGTATTTTTGACGTCGATGTGTCCTACCACCCGACTGTAGTGGGATTCCCAAATGAGCTTCGCTCACTCGCTTGATAGAACATAGAGATGGCCTAGTCATCACAATAGCCCATCCCGAAGATGGAAATTAGTGACAACTGAGTTTGCGCCCAACATTTGGTATTTTGTGGCGAAGTCAGGGTCTTTTTCATAGAGGTTGGTCCATTCGGAGGTCTCGTGGTCTCAAGAGTCAAGCACCATGGTGAGTGTCGCGACTAGAGGTCGGCTGAGGAAATTAGCGACTCGATTGGTATTGCCTGTTTTATACTTGATGTTGAGGTGGAACTGTTGTAATTATGTGGACCACTTTTGATGGCGGTCATTCTACAATTTTCATTTTGTCTGCATGAAATGCAGTGTCTTATGATCCCTGTGGATGATTGTCTCCTTCCCGAGAATGTAATGTCTCGACTGAAGGTAGGCTTGCACAATGGATTATATTTCTTTGTCATAAGTAGGATACTTACGAGCAACATCTGATAGTGTCTCACTATGATAGGCCACCGGGTGGCCATGTTGAGTGAGGACTATGCCCACAACATAGTCCAAAGCATCTGTCTTGATCTCAAAGGGATGTTGTGGGTCCGGTAATGAAAATAATAGGGATGAGCACAAGCGTTGATTTCAATCATCTAATGCTTGTTGTTGGGATAGGACCCATACAAATTTTTCCTTACCACCACCTCTGGTTACTTGGTTAAGGGCCCATGCAATATGGGAGAATCCCAGCACGAACCTACGATAGAAATTGGCAAGGCCTAAGAATCTTCGAAGCTCAGTGAGAGTGGTTGGGGATATCCAGTCACAGATGACCTGAATCTTGGCTAGACCCACATGCACATCTTGTTGATCCATGATGTAGCCTAGGTACTGGATCCTGTCCATGCTGAAGGAGAATTTTTCCAAGTTGGCATATAGCTTGTGTTACCGCAGGGTGTGCAAAACCTGTTGAATATGATGCAAGTGTTCCGCCCAAGTATTGTTGTAGATGAGGATGTCATCCAGATAGACTACTACAAAAGTATTGGTGAAAGGTCGCACGATATCGTCCATCATCCTCATGAAATTTTTCGGAGCATTTGTCAAACCAAATGGCATGACCAACCATTCAAAAATACCTTCTTTTGACTTGAAGGCGATCTTCCATACATATGTTTGTTCTATGGGTACCTGTTGGTAGCCAGACTTCAGAGAAATCTTACTGAAGTATTTTCCCCCCTTGAGTTGATCAAGGAGATCGTTGATTCGAGGAATCGAGTACTGATTCCTAACTCTTATTTTATTTAAGGCCTGATAATCAATGCAAAGTCATTTGGTCTCGTCTTTTGATTAGGCTCCTACAAGCCGATGAGCTGGGAGGGATGTGCCCCTTATGGAGTAGTTCTTGGATTTGTCTCTTGATATCCTCATTATTTAACAGAGAGTGGTGATAGACCGGCCCATTGGGTAACGGTGCGCCAGGGGTCATATCAATGGGATGCTTGACCTAACAATGTAGAGGTACCCAGATAGGAGAGGAGAAGATATCTTTGTTTTCTACCATGAACCTGTCCACTTGCTTTTGCTATGTGGAGAGGCCGGTCGCAGAGGCCATGGATGTGGCTACAATATTTCTCTCACTCTGAGAGCGAATCACGAAGAAGACAAACTTCCTAGTCTAAGAGATGACCTTCTTGCATTTCTTGACAAAGATCAGGGAAATAGAACTAGGTGGGACTGCCTTGGGTATCCTGTATAATTTCCTATTCAAAGTAATAATAACACTGCGAGGCCTAGACTCATATGCAACATGACGTTTCCATAAATAAGTTTGGCCCAAAAGAACATTACAAACTTCAAGAGGAGCAACATCACATAATACCTCATCTTTGAAGGGCTTGATGTCGTACGACAGGAGGCACTATTGGTTGAAACGAATATCACTTCCTTGGTGGAGCCATCAAATGGTGTAGGGTTGCAGGTGCAACGTTGTTGGCAGGGCTAGCCACTTGATGACCTATTCTAAGATGAGGTTCTTCTGGATACTGATATCAACGATAAAGTGCAACGAGGTTCCTTTTACCCACATTTGTGAATGAAAGAGGTGCTCACCTTCTTCTGCCTCCTCTAGTTCACCGGGATGGACCTTGGTGGTAGCAACAATGGAACTGGGTTCCATGTCAATGATCAATCTCCCCCTTCCTGGTTTCAACTCAGAGTCATAACCCGCACCTAATTCAAAGGCTTTCACTTCAGCCACCAGCGATTGCTTGGAGCGACAATTAGCAGTGTTATGTCGGGGGCTCTTATGGAAGTCAAACAATTTCCCAGTATCTTTCTTTGCTTTTCCGGTGTCCTTCTTTTCTTGTGGCCTACACTGGTTGTCCTGAGGTTATCCATATTTTCTCTATCCTCTATTATGTGGGTTGGGACTTCCCTTTACTTGCTTATGATGTGAGGGGTTCCGAGGCCCGAATTTCCGCGTCTTTTGTTTAAGTTTTTGCTCGATTTTGAAGGCATATCGATAGGCCGCACCCAAGGACGAGAAGTCCAAAAAGTCCATTTCGGCCTGGATGTATCTATGCATACAACCATGATACTTGAGTAGCAAATGTCGCTCAGAATATTTGATACCCATCTTGGTGCACAACCTGTGAAAGATATTTGTAAACTCTGGCACTACTCGGTCTCTTTCATACTGCAGTGTGGTCTATTTTGTATACAGGTCGTCATAGCTTCCAAAAGGATAGTATTGTTCCTTAATAGCATCCCTTAAGGACTCCCAGGTGACCACAAATGTAAATAATGAGGGTTCATCTATTTCCTTTTTCTCAGAGAAAGTCTCCCACCAACCTTTGACATGGGGAATGACTTTAAGGAGTGCAAATATAATATTTTCTCTGTTCGAAAAGTTATGGATAGAAAAATACCTTTCTAGAAGATTCAACCATTTGTCTACAACATCTACATCTATCTGACCTTCAAATATGGGAATATCAAAGTTGATTTGTAACTTGAAGGGGGCGGTGCCTCTGTTTGAGGAAGATGCATCGCCTATTGGTAGTCACTGAAGGATTTGTGCAAAACTATCAATCATATCATTCCTCTGTTGCATGAGGGCTTTCTTGAGCAATATTTTGAAAGTATCTCTTGTCCCGTCGTGTTTCTTTTCTCATGTTCTTTTCTCGCGCCATGAGAGGTCGAATGGGCATGAGAGACATTTTTTCCTCAAGAGAAACAAGCTCGAGACCCAATTCTTTGTACCCTGACCTTTTCAAGGACATGCATTAAGAGCGATAAGGAGTAGACCGCTTTGATACAATGAATCCATATTTTAGCGACAATACCCTAGCACACCTACAGCACTTCTGAAACTGACAATCCGTCAAAGTTGAAATTTTAGGGTCTCAGGCTTGTTGACATTTTTTTAGTTGTTGAACCTTCTGATTCATAGTTTTGATGACTTCTTGTTGAGATGATGTACTATCTCAGATTATAAGATACGTTGGATGGTGCTACAAATTTCAGAGGTATGCACTTGTATATGTTTCAAAGTTATATCATTTAGCAGAGTATGAGGGTGATTGCAAGGAATGTATAAGGGACCTTGTCCAAGTAATGACCCAAAGGGATCTTGAACGTAGTGGAATATCGCACCCTTCCTAGAAGTTAAGAGTCCAGGTTCCAGGTTAGATTGATGTATTATGATTTTGTTTTCAAAGTATATCAGGTTTAATATGTGTTGCATCTCAAAACAATGTTATAGCTATGACAACAACCTTTAGAGGCCTATTACTTCTACGTACTATTGTTATATCACAAGAACTACATTCCTATGTTTGGTAGTACTTAAACACTGTTATGATCATTATGTAAAATGCTCATTGTTTAGTGCTAATGATGCAAGATGAAATTTCTCTCTTCTAGGAGATGTTCTTGCTTGTTGTCTTGGTCCCAAGGATTTTATCTTGTAAATTTCATGGAGGTTACCATGGAGATGTTCTTATTTTGTTCTTGTTCCGGGAAGGTCATTGTGGAAGAATGATTAGTCACAACACTAGAAAAGTGTTGTTTTTGTTTCTTATTCTTGTTGTTGTTCCAAGCAGGTCACATGTGATAGCTCTCAAAGGGAGCTATAACGACGATTTTTTATGTTCTTTTTTTTGTTCTTGTTCCTATTTTCTTATCATAAGAATGTTGTTCTTGTGTGCTATTTTACCTTGTTATTACTCTTGTTCCAGGTAGGGCACATGTGACAGCTCTGAGAGGGAGGTATAGTGAAGGTTTTAGGAGGCAACAAATTAGATGGTCTCTAGTTTGATACATGGAGTAGAGTAACCAGAGATAGATTTGTGTACATAACAATATACATCCATGTACTGAAGGCGAAGAGGACAAAGTTAGAACCTTCTAGAAAGAATGATACTTTTGTGGGATATAGAGTGTTCCACATGGACATTGATAGTGAGGAGTAGAAGGTTTCATAGGATGATCGTACAATCCATTTTTTCAACCTTCATACCATCAAGAGAAATCAGTGGAACCAATCGAGCCAGTGGATCTACCTAGAGATGTTGGAGTGACTAGGAAGAGACCAACATAGTTTCCTGATACTTTGCAGGATGCAAAGAGACATGCAACTCTCAGTGACACTTTGAGGGAGAGAAAATGACCTTCGAGCTTCTCAAGTTATGTATGACATTGATCAGTCACATCATTGATTCCAAACCTTCCAGTTATGAGGAGTAGCAGGTGGCTCCACCAGCGGTGAGGAAGATGGCCCCGCCAAGTACCAGCCCAAAGGGAGCGAAAGTTCAGAGGGAGTCAACCCTCAAGATCTAGTAGGGAGGAACAACTTCCCAGGATAGTTCATAGGAGATCAGATTTCAAAGGAAGTCAACAGATGCAAAGGAAGCAGTAGGCTCCGAAGATTGTATAGACTCAGAGGGAGTTAAGTTCCAGAGGGAGCATGTAGACTTAGAGGGATTCTGATCTCAGAGAGAGTCAGTTGGCTCTAAGGGAGAGTCGTTAATTCAGAGGGAGTTCCCCCTCAGGTTCAGAGAGACATATTCGAGGATTGATAGACATGTGTCATGAATTGAGGAGGCTTCTAGGAAATGTGAAATCTCCTGTGAGGATGCACTTGCTTTAGTAGGCCTTGCTACAGTGACAAAGGAGGAATCCAGTGAGGAGGACTGGGATATGGATTTTTCCTTAGTCACATAGAGAGAAGCCAATGAGGTAGACTAGACAACAAAGCCTGCTTAAGTGATAGAGGGGTTTGGCATTAGAGTTTGAAGTGGAGGATCTTGGCCAGATGTACTATTTCTTGGGATTAGAGGTGTGACAAAGATTAGTTGAGATCTTCCCCAGAATATCGATGATATTCGATATGGAGTGCAAGTCCATAATTACGCTTATGGAGAAAAATTTGAAGAAATTGAGTGATTCTACTTCATATTTAGATTTGGTGGATCCAACAATATATAGAGAATTGATTGGATCATTGATTTACATGGTTAACACGAGGTTAAATACTTGGTTATTGATTGGATCCTTGATGTAACACCTACCACCAACATGCGCTGGTGCATTGAAGTCCCATTGGTCTCCTCATAGTATAAAGTGGTTGTTTTTGGACTTTGAAAAAGGTAATACTCGAGTCTACCTGATGGGGACCGCTCACTCCCAAAATTATTTCTTGAGTGCAATAATTGCACAAGGGGAACCCCAAGTGGCCATAAAAAGTCTGCAATGTCTGGAATATTATAATATATTAAACACTTGGGTGGCTTGGGTATCTCCTCGAGTCCTTACAACTATCTTATGAAAATGACCACTCAAGTCATGACGTCAGCATAAGATCAGATTTACATCTTCCACTGAATCCGATTCCCGATGCGCTTTCCTGCCGAGTTTAGTCAGTTACGGCTCGAGCGACGGGATCTCCAGCGACAGCCTTGGCACGTGGAGGTTGCGTGGTAAATTATTACGCCGACTAACTGGGAATCTGACGGCGAACGTACGGGAAGAGGAGGGTAACATTGGGTTGTTAATTTTTAATTTTGGTTTTCTGTCCCAACGCTGCCCAGATATTGCATAAATAGTCGGCCAGGGTGAATGGTTTGTTCAATGCAATATTGTTTGTTCGGGATTTTATCTGTGTTGGTGTTTAGGGTTTTGAGGGTTTTGCGCTTTGGTCTTTGAGTTTGCTCGTGAGGAGTTCGATTCTCTCTGCGCTGAAAAATGTCGTGCTGTGGAGGAAATTGCGGGTGCGGCGACAGCTGCAAGTGCGGCTCTGGCTGCAAGGGGTGAGCATTTAGTCTTATTTAATTCAATATGTTTATGTTTCACCGTGGAATCCTTTCAGCTTTTAGTGAAAATGGTTTGAATGAGAGGAAATAGCAGCTTTTGGATGTGTTCAGAGATTTTCTGGTTCTTTTAACTGATATTGTTGGTTTATCTAGATGCCACAGTATCCCCGACCTTTCTTTCGGTGAGAAGACGGTGGAGGCACCGCTTTTTGCAGCCACGGCTTCTGACAATGGGTAAGCGGAAAATGCAAGATTTTTATATCTATTGATGCTTGATAACGGATTCAGTGGATTTCTAATCGTTAAGTGTTTTGAATTGATAGTTGTTTCGACGATTCTGTTACCGTAGCCGGAGAGAATGGCTGTGGCTGTGCTTCTGGCGGTTGCAAGTGTGGAGACACCTGTACCTGCGACCCTTGCAATTGCAAATGAATAATAAAATCTGAATGTTACCGCCATAGATAACAATCGACAGATGTTGAATGGCGAGGTTTGGATATAAAATATGAGATAGGTGTGAATAAGTCAGCCACGGCTGTCTGCATGCCAGAGGCGTGTGATTGAAGACCATTGCAGTGTAATGCTAATATTTAATATATAAGTGTTTTTTTCTTCTATAAGTTTGCTTCAGCTGTGTGATTCATAGTTTCTCTGTCGCTGTTAAATTTGGGCCACCTGCTTTGATATCGTTGATAGCATCTAATTTGTAACTTCTTGCATTGCGCTAATTTAATTAGCAACGCATATTCGAGCTCATCAAACAGAAAAATGAAGTTCCAGTGGGCTGCAACCATCGTAATTTGTGATCAAAGTGGAAAGGATTGGAACCATACCAAATAGGGTTGAGGTGGCTGCATTCAAGGCACAGTGGGTTGCAGTTGTGACCATAGAAGGGTTGTAACCATACCAGAGAGGGTTGAAATGGAGGTGGTTGCATTCAAGGCACAAAGGGTCTTAGTTGTGACCATAGCAAGGGTTGAGGTAGTTGTATTCGAGGCGCAGTTGTGACTATGGCAAGCCATCCTCGAGGATTAAAGCTGTTAAAGGTGGATTCTGTCCAACCGTAGGAAAACTTGGGCAAGGGGAACAAACTAGAAAACGTGCATTGAGATCTTTGAGAAGACTTGGGCAAAGGGAACCGGGGAGGTCTTTGAATTCCCATGTGGTTGTTAAGTTTGCTCGCGACTAGATTTTAAGGGTCGGGGAAACCTATATTGTTATTGCATGCGAAGACCATATTTGGATAGTTTATGAACATCAATTTATAGTTCTCCACAAGTTGTCAAAATAATAACCAAGATTCTTTGTTTATATTTATTTATATGTAAGAATCAAGATTCTTTATTTATGTTTATGTATTTCTAAGAATAATCTTTTTTTTTTTCCACGAGAAAAATACTCTTTTTATATTCAAAAGGATATAAAAATTTTACATAGACCGATCATATGGCAGGCTGTTTTTATTTTTTGGAAGAAATGCAAAAACGCCTGAAAAACTTTTCAAGACTGTCAAGACTTGCAACTCCGGTTCTTATCAAAATCGCTTCCGATCAAGACTAACAACACAGAATCATGACTATAATCGCTTCCGATCAATTTTTCAGACCCAAGGTGAAAAAGACAAGTCAAATCTTAATCTTGTATGTAGGACCTTCATTGCCATCCTCCCAAAAAGCATAGCAGATAAAGCCTGAAGAAAGATGCAAAGAGCTTTTTGATAAGGTATCCGCCTCGCTGTTTTCTTCTCGAAAGATGTGTTGGAAAGAGAGATTTTTGTACGACAAACCTGCTTCTTTGGTTCTCTCTTTCCAGCTACCAAAAACTGCTACTTGGAAGTCGACAAGACCATTTAACCAGTGGATGATCGGTTTAGCGTCTCCAAGAAGTATCATGTCTTCGGTGTATCTACTTGCCAAGACAAGTGAAACCCAAGCACCTAAAAGCTCTGCCTTTGTATTTGATCCGTGCCCGCAGTTCAAGGTCCAACGAATACAGGAGTGAGAGTTTAAGACAATTTTCCCCCCAGCTCTGCAAAGTGCACCTCCTTGTTGAGAGGCTCTGTCAAACCAGGCCACTGTTCTATCAGTCAGGATAATAAAGGTAAGTCGACTGGTAGGCGAAGCCTTTATCACCGGTCTGTGGCTAGATGCTTCCGTAAGAAGAAGGTTTGTGATACTAATAGAAGAAGGAGTCCTCTCTTGAAAAATTTCTTCATTTCTAGCTTTCCAAACACGCCAGCAGAGATGGATAAGGATCAATTTATGAGTGTTGTTTTCCTTGAACCAGATGCGCATACAGTCTTGAATGCTGGAGCCCGACCAAGGAAAGATGATCTTCAGCACAGATTGGAGGACTAACCAGATCGCTCGAACAAAGGGGCAGTGAAAGAACACGTGGAGCGTAGATTCGTTGGCCCTCTTGCAGAGAATACAACGGCTCGGGCCCTCCCAGCCACGAGCTTGTAGCTTATCCCACATTAGCAATTTGTTTTCAGTCAAGATCCACGCAAAAAGTTTAAGTTTCATGGGGTAGTCATCTTTCCAAATTCTATGTCTCCAGCTGTCTTTAATAGGTTTCCAGCAACCTGAAGTCAAAGCAAGATATACATTTTTTACCTTGAGCTGTCTCGAGCCATCTCCTCCCGTCCAGCTAATAGAATCCGGTTTCTTTTGAAATCTCAGGCTCGATTCTTTGATGGTTCTGATGAAGCCATCCCATTCGGATAGAAGCTCGGGCTCAAGTTGAAGATCTGATCCACTGAGCCAAGAGTCACCAAACGGACCTTCTGATGTCTGATAGAAGCATTGGTTCAAAAAGATAATATTTTTAGCATGTAGGTGCACTAGAAGAGGAGGTGAGAGTAAGACTTTACTCCCCAATCCAAGGAAGCTATCTCTGCCAACTTCAATTAGGCGGCCATTACCCAGATTCCATGAGATCCATTGTAAAAGAACCGGAAGGGAGGAAAGGAGATGTTTCCAGATTCGAGAACCTTTTGTGGGGCTGTCTGAGGCAAATCTGATCCATAGATGAACTGGGAGTTGACGGAGATACTTTGTTGTAATAACTCTGTTCCACAGGCCCGGTTTAGTTAGAATTCTCCACAAAGTATTAGCCGTGAGCGCTTTATAAAAAAGGGGGAGATTTTTGAGGCCCCAACCTCCCAATGGCTTTGGTTTTGATAACACCTCCCATTTGCTGAGATGAAAGCCATTATTCTTTTTGCTGCCCGACCAAATGAAGGAGAAGATGAGTTGACGAAGAGAAATCAAGATCGCTGCCAGAATAATCTTATTTATGTTTATGTATTTCTAAGAATAATCTTATTTATGTTTATGTATGATTAAGAATGGGAAAGAATTGACATTGTTTTGATTGGTTACGAGTTTTTTCTACCCTAAAGGTAAAGGTTAATTAAGATTACGTATTAGTTAAGGTTATGTATTAAAATCGTTTTAAGTTTATGTATTAGTTAGAATTATGTATTAGAATCGTTTTAAGGTTATGTATTAGTTAGAATCGTTTTGATTGGTTAAGAGTTTTTTTAATCCAAAGAAAAAGGTAAAGGTTAGTTAAGGTTACGTATTAATTAAGGTGTTATGCATTAGGTAGATTGGTGGGTAGTTTTATTAATAATGTAAGGTTAGTTAAGGTTACGTATTAATTAAGGTGTTATGTATTAGGTAGATTGGTGGGTAGTTTTATTAGTAATTTTAAGTCGGTTAGTGAAGGTTACGTATTAGTTAGAATGGTGGGTAGTTTTGTAGATAGTGTTTAATTACTTAACATTGATTTTGTTTGGTTAAGAATTTTTCTAGTTTTTTATTTTGATTAGTTAAGAATTTTTTTAATCTTATTTTTTTTTAATTTGGTTAAAAAATTTTCTAACCTAAGAAAAAGGTTGTTTTTTTATTTTGATTTTTTTAATTTTGGTTAAGAATTTTCCTAACCTTGCTTTTGATTTTGGCTAAGAATGATTTTGTCTAAGAAAAGGTTGTTTTTTATTTTGATTTTTTTAACCTTATTTTTTTTTGGTTTTGGTTAAAAATTTTTCTAACCTTACTTTTAATTTTGGGCTAAGAAAAGGTTATTTTTTATTTTGATTTTTTTAATCTTATTTTTTTGTTTTGTTTTAGTTAAGAATTTTCCTAACCTTACTTTTGATTTTGGTTAAGAATTTTCTTAACTTAAGAAAAAAGTTGCTTTTGATATTGATCTTTTGATTGGTTAAGAATTTTTTATTTTGATTTTTTGATTGGTTGATTTTGGTTAAGAATTTTTTTAACTTAAGAAAAATGTTGTTTTTGATATTGATTTTTTGATTGGTTAAGAATTTTTTATTTTGATTTTTTGATTGGTTAAGAATTTTTTGTTTTTGAGTTTTAGATTGATTATGAATTTTTCTATTTTCATTTTTTGATTGGTTAATAATTTTGGAGGAAAATGGTTTTTAAAGGTTAATTAAAAAGATTAACTAAGATTTTGATTGATTAAACCTTTTTCTAAGAAAAAGGTTAACTAAGATTTTGATTGGTTATATAATATTTTAATTCGTTATCATTAGCAATTAACAAAAAAGTTAGCTAAAAATTTTATTATTACGCGCGTATACCTATTGACAATGGGCACAATTAATCATCTTTTAATCTCAAATTCTAATCTAATGGATAATAATAAAAGATGTTGGCATATTCTTAGTCGTCCTCCCAAATCAATGAATGTGATTTACTCTTCATAACTTCCTTCTATTTTTGAATACATAAGTTAACCTGTATACTTTTTAACATTTGCCTAATCATATTAAGAAATTACTCTATCACCATATGATTGCCACGTTTAAATGATTAACCTTTGGGATTACCTCAAATATCAGTGCGTTTCATTCTCTACCCCTAATTTATTCACCTATCCGAGGGTTTCGTATTGGATGAGCGTTTTGTTTTCTATATGATGATGGCCAGAAAAATGTTTGGACAACTGTAGCATCTCTTCCACAATATATTCACCAGTTTAACTGTACTACACAGTGGCGTGACTGGTTTTTGTAAGCGTAGTGGACACCCGTTTCTTCCCCAATAAACACATGTCTTATCTGTTTAACCCCTCAACGCGGCAGTGGATTGAAGTTAATGTTGATGGTGGGGAAGGCTTCGAGGGCTTGGTCATATGTGCAACAACCATGGAGATTTGAATGCGATTAGCGAAATAAAGTGGTTTTGTTTCTGTCAAGTTAGTTGCTGTCCTCCGTTGAGTTATTTGCTGTGTAATGTGGTAATGTGTTTGTAATATTGTTGTTGTTTTAGATGTGTAAAACATGTGTGAATGTTGGCCCTAGAAAATGGAGTAACTTACCTTCAAATTTTATTGCAGAAAATTGATGTAGCCGGAGTGAGTATTCAGAGGTAAATGAAGAATTAGATAGAAGATTGTGATGTGCAGGAATAATGGTTCGGAAGGCAAAGAAAATGTTGAGTTGATATAGAAAATTTTATTTTCAAACCCTAATCAGGGTTTATATTAAAATTAGGGTTTAATAAATTAAAGATGCCTTTCGGGGTTCATCAGTCACAATTATGTGGTTGTGCTAGTTATTAGTCCATAACAACTAACAATCACAACAATCATTATTGTTCTTACTACTCCTAAAAAAATAGTAATAATAATAATAATAATAATAAAATAATTTTACTTTTATAATACTAATAAAATAGATTGTTTTCAGGACCAAAAATAATTTAGTAATAATAATAATAATAAATAGATTGTTTTGGGAAAAAACAATTACCAACAATTTTTTTCCATGGATGTCCTCGAAAAATAATGGTATAACTAAATTGCATTCTATAGGTGCTTTAAGCATTTCCCAATATTGGGTAGAAAGTTCCCAAATGGACACAAAATCTCTTTGGTAAGCCACAAAGTATATATAAATACATAAACTGAGAGGAAACCACAAATAGGTCGGAAAATCGAAGTCAAGAAGTCCTACCACAGAATAAACCCAAAAAAACAATCCCAGCAAAACTCTGGTGGCATGATGAACCAGGTCAGAGCAGTACGAATCCCTCACATCAACACACCAGATAGCCGCAACATCAATGAAAACCACAACCAAAAAGAGAAGACTAGAAGTTGCACGCACTCTCAAAGGACCTAAAGTGCCTCTACACAACACTGCACACCCAAGGATAGGACCTCAAATCTCTAGCACTAACCCTTGTCAAATAGGTGAGAAAACCATCGACAACTACCAATAGGATCCAGATATGAGCATACATGAAACCATGAACAAACCAAAGAGACCAAAGAGAGGAACCACAAATCAAGGACGGGAAATAGAGGAAGGACCAAGCACCAAGACAAACCCAGATCCGCACACACATAAAGTATGATCCACGATATGGAGGACATGAGCACGAAGATGCACCACCACGAAATACCTGATCTAGGAAAGTAAGGCGCGATTTGGGTAGTACGAGCCATGCCCACCATCATATAACTGGACTCATCCAAGGAAATAAATCTTGATCCACAGAAGCCAAAGATCAAGGACCCTTTGCACAGTAGATAAGCCTGGAGAAGAACGCCTCAACAAGAAAACATGTCAAGTAGAAGGGTAAAAGATGGGACATGGACACCATCAAGTAGTTCATCTCTTCCAAGTAATAGAGCATGCAGAGGCCTTAGATAAAAAAAACTCCCAATCAAAAAAAAAAAACTTAGATAAAAAAACTCCCAATCAAAAAAAAAAAACTAAGAGAGTCGTCGGAGGAGGAAAAGGGACGAGGAGAAAGTGGCTCCGTAAGCGTAGGCTATTTACGGGCTAGCTCCAAGATCATAGAAAATCCCTGGGTGCAGACTCCACCGAGAAACCCTATCTCCAAGATCATAGACAATCCCCAGGCGCGAACTCCACTGGGAAACCCTAGTTGGCCACAGACCCCGGTTCGTCCAAGATTGCATTCTAATATTAACCAATATAACAATAATATTAAGGTAAATTTATTTTTATAATAATATTAAATAATAATAATAAAATAATTTTACTATCTTAAAATGTTTTCACAACCACAATTAATATAATAATAATAATAATAATAATAATAATAAATAGATTATTTTTCCAACAACAATTAACATAGTAAAAATAATAATAATAATAAATAAATTGTTTAGGCAACAACAATGTATTTATTATAATAAATATATTGTTTTAACAACCATTAATATAATAATAATAATAATAAATAGATTGTTTTGGACAACATTAATATTTACTAATATAACAATAATAATAATATAAAAATAATAATAAAGTAATTTTTATTTTTATAATAATAATAAATTAAGTTATGATAGATGATAGGAAAAAGTAGCAGAGGAAGATGTAGACTGTAGAGGAGATGTGGCAAGCAGCATGAAACACATATTGTATCCATGCAGTAAATGACACGTGGTCTCTAGAGCCCCATTTATTTTTTGAAAGCATAGAATAAAATACAATTTGTGCATAGTGGAAGATAAAAATTTATGACGACACAAATATGAAAGGAGATAAAAAAGCACTGTAGTTTGAAATATATTAAATAAGTTACAAGTTCCTGGAAATTTAAATTCATTTTTCATATAGGCTAGTGAAAGATAAAAATGTATGAGAACATAAATATAAAAGGAGATAAAAAAAACAATTTTATTTGAAATAGATCAAAAAATAAAAGTTTGTTACATATTCCTAGAAATTTCAATGCGTTTGTCATATAGACTAGGATTGGGGCTCCCGGGGACCATAAGAGAAATATGTACAATGAACAAGACTATAGAAAGAAGAAGTGGGAGTGCAATACCTACAAAAAAAATTGAAAGGTATTAGTCTTTGGCTAGAGATTTCTATTTTAAAAAGTGGAATAACTAGGTTGATAAACAAAGCAAGATGCGATCAGTAGACTTATAATGATGGTACATATGACCCCTTTTTCTATTTTCTTACGGATGCCTTTTCATTGATATTGTCGACGGCTTTTAGAATCATGGCAACTGCATGTTGCCTTTCGCCGGCGGCCTGCTTCAATTCCTTTTTGAGACATTCTTCAATGTAGCTTCTCATTGGAGCGACGTTGATCTCATTCCATATTTTTATGTTGAAAAGTTCATTTTCTAATTCCCCGAACTTGATAGAAAGATTACGCAGACCCTGGTCAATTTCTTCATTCTGTACTGAACAGTCGACTAGCTAGTGGTTGACATGATCTTGACCATATTCAAGGATGGTGTAAAAATTTTCCAAAGACAACGCCTTAAAACATATCAACCTGTTTATCAAAGTCTTGCCTAGTTAAGGGCAAGGAGTTGATGATTAAGTTAGGGTCTTGGAAGTCCTTGGTCCTTCCGGCTAAGTTTATTTTGGATATCCTTGTGAATAATTTTTCTTTTTTTGATATGGCTTGTTCACATGACTGAACAATGATATGCAGGTTCTTCACATTTTCTTTCTAGCATGCACTTAATTGACCGATCTGGTTTTTGGATGGAGGATCTTGTTGTCTTCTTCTTGTTTATGTCATGTTGTTGTGTTAAGAACCTGAATAGATCTACAAATATAATCACCACAAATACTGAACACACAATAGATTTAAAGGACAATATAGAAGAAAACACAATTTATTATTACCAAACCCTCGAGGTAGGGAAACACCTTACAATGGATCCTATTATGGAAGGGATCCTCTCATGTTCACTTGCCTCTTCGAGGGGGCATCCTCCTATTGAGATACCACTCAAAATACAATAATTCTCTTCATATTCCATTACATTTATTGAACCTCTTTATATAGTGCTACCATCACCTAAGAACATTCTAGAGGAGAAATCTTCTAGAAGTAGAACCTTCTAAGAAGTCCTCTTACATTTATTATATCTAAGTACCCATTTATTATATCTAACTACCATAGTGGGTCTTATTTAATAACATAGTGGACCTAGTCCACCTTACATTGAATGGCCACCACTAGTATCACTATGGGCCCCCTATTCCCCCACTACTACCTCTCTAGCTACCTAACATGTTGACAATGGTGCCAAAAGGAAGGACCATGTTTAAATAGAAATGTTCTTCATCTTTTAACTCCACCTACAAATGTTCAAGCAAATTGTGTGCCCTGGTTTCAAGGGAAGTCATGGTTTGTGATGTTTCCCATGCGGTAGTGGATTGAAGTTAATGTTGATGGTGGGGAAGGCTTCGAGGGCATGGTCGTATGTGCAACAACCGTGGAGATTTTAATGTGATTAGTGAAATAAAGTGGTTTTGTTTCTGTCGAGTTATTTGATGTCCTCCGCTGAGTTATTTGCTGTGTAATGTGGTAATGTGTTTGTAATATTGTTGTTGTTTTAGATGTGTAAAACATGTGTGAATGTTGGCCCTAGAAAATGGAGTAACTTACTTTCAAATTTTATTGTAGAAAATTGTTGTAGCTGGAGCGAGTGTTCAGAGGTAAATGAAGAATTAGATAGAAGATCGTGATGTGCAGGAATAATGGTTCGGAAGGCAAAGAAAATGTTGATCTGATATAGAAAATTTTATTTTCAAACCCTAATTAGGGTTTATATTAAAATTAGGGTTTAATAAATTAAAGATGCCTTTCGGCGTTCATCAGTCACAATTATGTGGTTGTGCTAGTTATTAGTCCATAACAACTAACAATCACAACAATCATTATTATTCTTACTACTCCTAAAAAAATAGTAATAATAATAATAATAATAAAATAATTTTACTTTTATAATACTAATAAAATAGATTGGTTTCAGGACCAAAAATAATTTAGTAATAATAATAATAATAAATAGATTGTTTTGGGAAAAAAAAATTAATATTGACAAACATTTTTTTTCCATGGATGTCCTCGAAAAAGAATGGTATAACCAAATTGCATTCTATAGGTGCTTTAATCATTTCCCAATATTGGGTAGAAAGTTCCCAAATGGACACGAAATCTCTTTGGTAAGCCACAAAGTATATATAAATACATAAACTGAGAGGAAACCACAAATAGGTCGAAAATCGAAGTCAAGATGTCTTGCCACAAAATAACCCCCCAAAAAAATCCCAGCAAAACTCTGGTGGCATGATGAACCAGGTTAGAGCAGTACGAATCCCTCACAACAACACACCAGATAGCCGCAACATCGATGAAAACCACAACCAAAATAAGAAGACCAGAAGTTGCACGCACTCTCAAAGGACCTAAAGTGCCTCTACACAACACTGCACGCCCAAGGATAGGACCTCAAATCTCTAGCACTAACCCCTGTCAAATAGGTGAGAAAACCATCGAAAACTACCAATAGGATCTAGATCTGAGCATACATGAAACCATGAACAAACCAAAGAGACCAAAGAGAGGAACCACAAATCAAGGACGAAACATAGAGGAAGGACCAAGCACCAAGACAAACCCAGATCCGCACACACATAAAGTATGATCCGCGATATGGAGGACGTGAGCACGAAGAGGCACCACCACGAAATACCCAATCTAGGAAATTAAGGCGCGATTTGGGTAGTATGAGCCATGCCCACCATCATATAACTGGACTCGTCTAAGGAAATAAATCTTGATCCGCAGAAGCCAAAGATCAAAGCCAAAGATCAAGGACCCTCTGTAGAGTAGATAAGCCTGGAGAAGAATGCCTCAACAAGAAAACATGCCAAGTAGAAGGGTAAAAGATGGGACATGAACACCATCAAGTAGTTCATCTCTTCCAAGTAATAGAGCATGCAGAGGCCTTAGATAAAAAAACTCCCAATCGGAAAAAAAAACTAAGACAGTCGTCAGAGGAGGAAAAGGGACGAGAAGAAAGTGGCTCCGTAAGCGTAGGCTATTTATGAGCTAGCTCCAAGATCATAGACAATCCCTGGGTGTAGACTCCATCGGGAAACCCTATCTCCAAGATCATAGATAATCCCCCAGCGCGAACTCCACCGGGAAACCCTAGTTGGCCACAGACCCCAGTTCGTCCAAGATTGCAATCTAATATTGACCAATATAACAATAATATTAAAGTAAATTTATTTTTATAATAATATTAAAAAATAATAATAAAATAATTTTACTATCTTAAAATGTTTTCACAACCACAATTAATATAATAATAATAATAATAATAATAATAATAATAATAATAATAAATAGATTATTTTTCCAACAACAATTAACATAGTAAAAATAATTGTAATAATAAATAAATTGTTTAGGCAACAACAATCTATTTATTATAATAAATATATTGTTTTAATAGCAACCATTAATATAATAATAATAATAATAATAATGATAAATAGATTGTTTTGGACAACATAAATATTTACTAATATAACAATAATAATAAAGTAATTTTTATTTTTTTAATAATAATAAATTAAGTTATGATAGATGATAGGAAAAAGTAGCAGAGGAAGATGGAGACTGTAGAGGAGATGTGGCAAGCAGCATGAAACACATATGGTATCCATGCAGTAAATGACACGTGGTCTCTAGAGCCCCATTTATTTTTTGAAAGCATAGAACAAAATACAATTTGTGCATAGTGGAAGATAAAAATTTATGACGACACAAATATGAAAGGAGATAAAAAAGCATTGTAGTTTGAAATATATTAAATAAGTTACAAGTTCCTGGAAATTTAAATTCATTTTTCATATAGACTAGTGAAAGATAAAAATGTATGAGAACATAAATATAAAAGGAGATAAAAAAAATAGTTTTATTTGAAATAGATCAAAAAATAAAAGTTTGTTACATATTTCTGGAAATTTCAATGTGTTTGTCATATAGACTAGGATTGGGGCTCCCGCGGACCATAAGAGAAATATGTACAAGAAACAAGACTATAGAAAGAAGAAGTGGGAGTGCAATACCTAAAAAAAAAAATTGAAAGGTATCGGTCTTTGGCTAGAGATTTCTATTTAAAAAAGTGGAATAACTGGGTTGATAAACAAAGCAAAATGCGATCAATAGACTTACAATGATGGTACATATGACCCCTTTTTCTATTTTCTTGCGGATGCCTTTTCATTGATATCGTCGGCGACTTTTAGAATCATGGCAACTGCATGTTGCCTTTCGTCGGTGGCCTACTTCAATTCCTTTTTGAGACATTATTCAATGTAGCTTCTCATTGGAGCGACGTTGATCTCATTCCAGACTTTTATATTGAAAAGTTCATTTTCTAATTCCCCGAACTCGATAGAAAGATTACGCAGAGCCTGGTCAATTTCTTCATTCTGTACTGAATAGTTGACTAGCCAGTGGTTGACGTGATCTTGACCATATTCAAGGATGGTGAAATTGTTTTCCAAAGACAATGCCTTAAACATATCAACCTGTTTATCGAAGTATTGCCTAGTTAAGGGCAAGGAGTTGATGATTAAGTTGGGGTCTTGGAAGTCCTTGGTCCTTCCTGCTAAGTTTATTCTGGACATCCTTGTGAATAATTTTTCTTTCTTTGATATGGCTTGTTCACATGATTGAACAATGAGATGCAGGTTCTTCACTTTTTCTTTCTAGGATGCATTTAATTGATCGATCTAGTTTTTGGATGGAGGTTCCTGTTGTCTTCTTTTTGTTTATGTCATGTTGTTTTGTTAAGAACCTGAATAGATCTACAAATATAATCACCACAAATACTGAACACACAATAGATTCAAAGGACAATATATAAGAAAATACACTTTATTATTACCAAACCCTGGAGGTAGGGAAACACCATACAATGGATCCTATTATGGAAGGGATCCTCTCGTGTTCACTTGCCTCTTCGAGGGGGCATCCTCCTATTGAGATACCACTCAAAATACAATAATTCTCTTCATATCCCATTACATTTCTTGAACCTCTTTATATAGTGCTTCCATCACCTAAGAACATTCTAGAGGAGAAATCTTCTAGAAGTAGAACCTTCTAAGAAGTCCTATTACATTTATTATATCTAACTACCATAGTGGGTCTTATTTAATAACATAGTGGATCTAGTCCACCTTACATTGAATGGCCTCCACTATTATCACTATGGGCCCTCTAAGCCCCCATTTCTACCTCTCTAGCTACCTAACATGTTGACAATGGTGCCAAAAGGAAGGACCATGTTTAAATAGAAATGTTCTTCATCTTTTAACTCCACCTACAAATGTTCAAGAAAATTGTGTGCCCTGGTTTCAAGGGAAGTCATGGTTTGTGATGTTTCCCACGCCTCAGTAATCAGTTCCATTATTTTCTCGATATTATTCTCCACATATCCTCCACGGGATGTGAGGAGGCTAGAGGATCCTTTTAACTTGGCTGCAGGGGTGGTAGGTATGGCTATTGCCAAAGGATTGGAAAGCAATGACATAGGAATCAAAGCCTCTTCCAATTCCTTGACCTGGTCCTTCAGTCTCGCATTCTCAGCCTCAATGCCTCCAATGGAATCATGAAGTACATCTATGATTGCTATGTGAATTTGATAGATTTGGGATGACCGCATATTCGTAAGGTTAACCTCTGAACGAGATTTTCCTTTATTATTTTTTACATTTTTTTTTTCAATAATCAATTTTTTGGACTGCCTGTAAAAAACAACACTCTTGAACACGAAGGATTCATCTTCGTCAAAATTTTTGATATCAGATATGTCCATTGGATGACTATGCTCGATGGCATCTTCGGGCTGATCAAGGTAGCGGAGTACACTATCCAAATCAAGCTCAATTTCCATGTTCTCACTCTGAATTTCGAGCTCTTCCGCCTGTCCCACATTTTTTTTTCTCTTCTTGTCTACTGGAAGCTTGTGAGAACTATCAATTTTAGAGTGAGAAGGGTCATTATGTCCTCTTCCGTTTGAAGAACTCTAAGTAGATTTGTTTCAGTGGTGGGCCATTAGAGTGATGCTCCGGGATGTCATACTTTTTGGAGTACAATTCACCGATTGAACACTCTTGTCACTGGGTCATTTTACCTATTGCCTGTACAATTTAGTGTTTCTTTGCAGTGTGTCTAGGTCGTCGACATTAGAAGCAAGAGCGTTTCTACCAGTGTCTCTATTTTCGGACAAGAGTTTTTTGAAAATAAAATTGTCGAAGCCAAGTGTTTGTAAATGTTGTAGAAAATCTTTATCGAGGTTGAACCCTCTTAGGATTTCAACATATCTTAGGTTGAATTTTCTAGAATGCGTTGCGAATTCGTCAATTTTTTTGACGTTCTTCAACACGAATTCATCGACTAGCCAAGGCAAAGGAATGAACTATTTTTTTTCTCTTCTCTTGGAATAGATGAAACCAGTAGTTTTATTACCATGCTACTTCTGCAACAAACATTCTATCTGTAATGTGACATGGAAGGAGAGCAAGTTTTTCCCTGGAGCCAAAAATCCTTATCACAGTGTAATTATCCAAATGTTCAAGTGTCCCCTTCCTGTCCAAAAAATTGGTTTCCTGTTCAGATATGTGGGGAGCATCTTCTCCTAACAAAAAAACTTTGAAAATAGACACGAGACCATTAAAAACCTCATAAAAATAGTGGGAGGCCTTGTTCTTCCACAAGGCCTTGTACCTGAACATTACTGGGTCAAATTCCTAATTGACATTCTTGGACAGAGACATTTATGGAAACCGGTAGCAATGTGCTATCACAAAAACTAAGTAGGATGACATATAAAATTTCTTTTCCCTTTCGAAGCTTGACAATTGGGAACAAATTTCAAGGGAAATTAACTTTCCCCAATAAAAAATGGCTTGTTCCTTGACTGTGAAATACAAAATATAAAGAGCCATCCAGGAAACACTTGTTGTGGACTCCTGTCCTGTTATTCTTGTAAACAACCACACAATTTCGTGAAATGGATTTGTAAATGAACTACCTTGAAAGCTTGTGATATATTAATGAACTCCAATCGGGTCTTCCAGTAAATGGGGCGAGAGGTCCAACCCATTATTATGCTTTTGTAGGAATTGTTTGGAATCTTCTCCTCTGAACGTCAATGTTGGCTCCAACAATCTTAATATCTCGTGGAAGACCTAAGGTGACAAAGAAACAAAAGAGTGGTCCCACACTGGAATAATTCTTTTCTGTAAAATAAATTTATCGATGCACCAAGAGACTAGCTCCTTACACTGAAAAACTTCAGGGACACAGTCTGCACGAGAAATCCTAGAGGTCCAAATTACTTCGTTCTGGGCGGCAGGGTTTGAGTAATAAGAATATTCCATGGACCACTGGAAGTTCTGGTCCTCGCACTCGAAGATGTTCACTGTGTCTCCACAAAACTATTGTCGAGTTGATGCCATAGGCTTATAAGAATGTTGGTTTTCTCTAGACGATGGTTGAAATGAATAGTTGGAGCCGATAATATAACCCTCCACAAAATCTTGGTTAAATGCTTATGAATGGGAAAGCTCCTCGAGCCTTTCGTTGATTAATGACAATCTGTATGGGTGGTGCATGATGAACTATTAGCAATAACATTTATTTATTTCATATTTAGAAGTGCGAAGGTGGCAGGTATGACGAAGATAAATTAAGGATTGGAGGTTTCATGAACTTGCCAAGGCGATGACATGCGAATGGCATTTCATGATCTTGAAATTAACACTCGGAAGGGATAATATAACCCCTCGAAAATCTTGGTTTAATGTGTATTAATAGGAGATCTCCTCGAGCCTTTATCCCATCAATGATAATCTATACGGTTCTTGCATGATGAGTTGTTAGAATTAAATGTCAGTAATTGCATACTTAGGAAC
>JASDQU010102885.1:157325-169569 GCA_032191745.1 Picea mariana | reverse complement strand
TATATATATATTAAATTTTTTTTATTTTTATTTTAAAAGTATTTGGACGATATTTAAAATAGGGTTATGGGGGATACTCAAGAGAGGCGAGTGTCCCACGGTCAAATTTTATGTATCAGAATTTTTACTGCAAAACGTGTAAAACGGAAGAGAGCATGATGGGGCCGTTCAGCGGCTGGTTTGTATATTTGCAGAATTCTAGGAAAGTGGGTAAGTATGGAATAGGGAAACGATCGGTCAAACTCGTTTTCAGAATTGAGGATTGAAGATTTCGTGAACCGACCAACCCGACAACGTGAAAATGACATTCCACGATGTTTGAAATTAACAGTCGGAAGGGATAATATAACCATCCAAAAATTTTGGTTTTATGCATATTAATGGGAGATTTCCTCAAATCTTGGTTTATCATTAACACTTGCTATTTGCATACTTAGAATAATATCTTATATATAATTGCTAATTGCTAATTGCAAAAGGTCGTGGGTACAAAAAACGACAATTAGGAATTGGATATTTCTTGAACCCGTCAACCCGACGATCCGTGAAAGAAATTCAAAGAAATGGTGAAGTATGGAAAGCAGACAGAGGAGATTCAAAATGGGGTGACAATAGTTCAATAGAAGACGTGAGGACCCGATGGTTAAATTGTATGCCTCGAAAGTTTTCAGTGCAAAATGTGTACCACGGAAGAGGGAATGATAGGTAGAATGTAATACGAAAGACAATATGATCTGAGTTTGATTGTAAATTTGTATAACGTGAAAGTCACAGTACTGTTCGAAGGTCATGGAACAATAGAAGTCCAATATAGAGCCTGCCTACTAGGAATCCGCAGTCGAAGAAGTGATTGGGTGTGGAATGGGGAAGCAGTCGGTTGATGTTGCGATATAAGAGCACGAGTGCAAACATGAACCTGCAAGTTTGCCTACTTGCGCAGCTAGAAATTTTAGAAAAAATAAATAAATGATGAGCAAGATAAATTTCAGGGAAAAGAGAAACGAATATTTTTCTAAGCATAGAAGACAGAAAAGAAGGGCTAATATATTCACATCTGTAATAGATATCCCATTTCCTGCCAATAAATATACTTGGAAAGAAGTGCAAAGGTAGTGGGCACAGAAAACAATGACTAAGAATGTGATCCATGAGTTTACTTGGTTCTTGGTTGTATGCTTTGTCTGTCAATTTGTATATCACGGAACTCTGAGTGTTGTTTGTAGGACACAGAACAATAGAATTGCAATTTTTTAGCCCGCAAGTCCGCCTGTCAATTTGTATAGTGCGAAACTCTGGGTGTTGTTTATAGGACACAGAACTACAGAGGGCATGCTTTGCCCTTTAATATAACCTTTGTGACGCAAATGTAGTATGTGGCTCGTTTTAGCACTTATCCATCTGTAAACAATCACAATATTGAGCCGGCCAGCCCTGGAGTTCATCTGCCAATTTGTATATCGTAGAACTTTGAGTGTTGTTTAGAGGACACAAAACAATAGAAGTGCAATGTTGAGCCAGCCAACGCACAAGTCTGCTTGTCAATTTGTATATTGAGGAACTCTCGGTGCTACCTGTAGGACACAGAACAATAGAGGCCCAATTTTGAGCTCGCTAGCCCAAGAAACCGCGATCCAAAAAGTGGCCAAGTATGGAATGAGGGATCCGTACATGCTCTATAAATTCTCATGTCCATACTTTATAAAAGTACATATTTAGTATGTATTACTCGTTTCTCAAAAAATTTCTAGGTTCGAAAGTTGGCGGATAAATGTATTTAGATTTCCACTTACTTTTATATCACCAACCCGACTGACCGCTTCCCCGTTTCATATTGTACAATTTTTTTGGATCGCGAGTTTCTGAATAGACGAGTTTTTCTTTTAAATAAGATATTTAACATTATTTAATAAAACAGTGACATCCTTTAATAAGATAAGTTATGATAAATGTTACTATTTTAAATAATAATCATAAAATAATTCTACTTTATCTTAAATAATCATCATAAAATAATTTTACTTTTATAATAACAATAATAATAATAAAATAGATTGTTTTCACAACAATAATAATAATAATAAATAGATTGTTTTGTACAACAACAATTAATATTTACTAATATAACAATAATAATAAATAATAATAAACTAACAAAAATTAATATTTAGTAATATAACAATAATAATAAATTAATTTTATTTTTATGATAATAATAAATTAAGTTATGATAGATGTTACTATTTTAAATAATAATCATAAAATAATTTTACTTTATCTTAAATAATAATCATAAAATAATTTTACTTTTATTATTATATATACTCTTCTTTATTGAAGAAGTCAATTATAACATATAACATATTAAAAACAATAATAATAATAAAATAATTTTACTTTTAGAATAATAATAAATAAATTGTTTTGACAATATATTAATATATTAATAATAAAATAAGGTATGATACAATTTAATATCTTAAATAATAATTATAAACCAATTTTATTTTTATTATTATTTATGAGTAAATAAATTAAAATAGAAATGATTGTGGTAATAATGATTTATGGTAATATCCATTGACATACAAATTTAGTGGGTCTAGTGGTTAAGAACATGTGTTACCCTAGCCCCATCCAAAGAAGGTTGGGCCCTCTATCCCAACAATGATAGAGGCCCTCGCTAGTAAAGATGCAAAGGCCCCTGGTAAGCTAAATCCATGAGAAGAAGCCGTGAACAATGAAATCTAGAAAGGATTGCATATTTTGAGGTAGTGGGGTCATATATGACTTTTGATTTTCCATATTTTCCCTCAAAGAGAATCATCTAGGCCCTCACCCCCTCATACTTAGATAAAGGATTTTAAGATTGAGGGTGTTTTCTGCCTTTGGACCTATTCAGAGTTTCCTACAAGGAGATTGGGTTGAAATCCAATATTTTGGATGAAATGTTTTGAGTGTTTGGTTGTTTGTGGTGTGAATTAAAGTATTTCCCAGTTATTGATTAGGTTGGGTCCCGTTGAGCATGGAGACAATGACGCTGATTGACATGGAGAAGTTAAGAAAGGATACTTTTTTGTTGAAGTTTTGCAACTTCAGGAAGGCATTCTCCACAAGGAAGTACAAGAAGACCCATTTGACTGTTAAAGAATCCCCAGGAAGAAAGTGAAGACCCAAGAAGAGAATTCAGCCCCACTAGTAAAATACATAAAATAATAAAGTAAATTGAAGACCTAGAATGATAAGTTGGCCCCACAAGAAAAAGACATGCGCTTGGATTAGTATAAATACATACATAGTCAATTCATTATTACAGACATAGTTCTCCTTCTGCAGTGTGCAATAGCCAGTTGTGTCACCCCAGTTTCATCTTCTCAGTTGCAGTTCTTGGTCTACTTACTTATGTGTTATCTTGGAGAGGTGCTTGGCTTGAAGGATATTTCTCTTGGTTATTCTTGGTCATATTATTGAGGCGCTAGCTCTTGGAGGTGATAGACTTGGGGAGGACTCTTCTTTGTATGGTATTCCGATTTGGTGATGGTGATGTGGTGGGAATATCTTGGATTGAGTTCTTCTATAATAAAGGTTTCTTGGTTTTATCCCAAGGTTGGGTTTCCCAGGATAAACTCTTGTGTTCTTGTGTCTACTGTGCATAGTTTATATTTCTAGATCTTGTTATTTCCACTGCATTATTATAGTTGAGATTTTTAGTGTACAATTATTCTATGATAACTATGGTATGAAAGTGAATATTATTTTGAAATCATAGGGCAATAACTATCAAGATCTGAGAATCATAAAAATAAACATGGTTTCAAAGCTTTGTTGAAATATTGCCACTGCATAGTTTTTTGTTAAGACTTGAACTTGTCAAGCTCACTGATCACTTATTAAAAAGCCGTTGGATATAACTTCACCAATGTTCAACTCTCCTTGATCTAGCGCATTCACTGCACCTCTCATATTATAGTTTGGTGAAAGTTGAAATTTCAACCTAAAACCCACTACGACAGTTGCAACAATTGCAACAACATTTTGTAAAGCTCGTTGAGAAAATTATTGGGGTAAGTTGGGAATTTTTTTAGCATATACCAGCTCACCTTGCCCTAGCACACCTATTGCACTTCTCATACTGACAATCCTTCAAAGTTGAAATTTTAGGGTTTCATGATTGTTGACATTTTTTTAAAGTCATGAAACCTTCTAATTCATAGTTCTGATTTCTTCTTGTTGAGATGATGTACTATCTCAGATTAGGAGACAAGATGGATGGTACTACAAATTTCAAAGGTATGCACTTGTATATGTTTCCAAGTTATATCATTTAGCAGAGTATGATGGTGTTTGCAGAGAATGTACAAGGGACCTTGTCCAAGCAATGACCCAAAGAGATATTCGACCTAGTGGAATAACCCACCCTCCTTAGTAGTTAAGACTTTAGGTTCCAGGTTAGATTGATGTATTCTAATTTGCTTTTCAAAGTATATCAGGTTTAATATTTGTTGCATCTCAAGGGAATTTTGTAGCTATGACAACAACCTTTAGAGGCCTATTACTGCTAGGTACTACTATTATATCACAAGAACTAAAATCCTATTTTTGGTAGTACTTAAACATTGTTATGATCATTATGTAAAATGCTCATTACTTAGTACTAATCCTGCAAGATGAAATTCATCTCTTCTAGGAGATGTTCTTAGTTGTTGTCTTTGTTCTAGGCATGTTATCTTGTAATTTTAATGGAGGTTACCATGGAGATGCTTCTATTTTGTTCTTGTTCTGGGAAGGTTACTGTGGAAGAATGATTGGTCACAACACTAGAAAATTGTTGTTCTTGTTTCTTATTCTTGTTATTGTTCCAGGCAAGTCACAGGTGATAGCTTTGAGATGGAGCTATAGTGATGATTTTTTTATTTTATTTTATTTTTTTATTTTATTTTATTTTATTTTATTTTATTTATTTATTTATTTATTTTTTTTCTGGTTCCCATTTCCGTATCGTAAGAATTTTGTTATTGTCTACTATTTTCCCTTGTTATTAGTCTTGTTTCAGGTAGGTCACAAGTGACATCTCTAAGAGGGAGCTATAGTGACAGTTGCAGGAGGAAATAAATTATATGGTCTCTAGTTTGAGACATGGATCAGGCTATCCAGACATAGATTCAAGTGTAAATAAAAATATGCATCCATGTATCGAAGGCAAACATGAAGAAGTTAGAACCTTTTGGAAAGAATGATACTTTTGTGGGATATAGAGTGTTCCACATGGAGATTGATAGTGAGGAGAAAAATGCTTCGTAGGATGACCATACAGTCCAGTTGTTCATCCTTCATACCATCAGTAGAAAAAAATAGATCCAATCGAGTCAGTGGATCTATCTAGAGATGTTGGAGTGACTAGGAAGAGGCCAACATAGTTTCGTGATACTTTGCAGGATGCAGATAAACATGCAACTCTCATTGACACTTTTAGGGAGAACAAATGACCTTTTAGGTTCTCGAGTTATATATGACATTGATCAGTCAGATCATTAATTCCAAACCTTCCAGTTATGAGGAGGAGTAGGTGGCTCCATTAGTAGTGAGGCAGATGGCCTCACCATGTACCAACCGAGAGGGAGCTAGAGTTCAGAGGGAGTCAAGATTTAGGATCCAGTAGGGAGGAAAAACCTCCCACGATAGTTCATAGGAGATCAGACTTCAAAGGAAGTCAACATATGAAGAGGGTGCAGTTGGTTTCGAAGATTGTACAGACTCAAAGTGATCTGAAATGATCTTTTAAATACTATGCTTAAGTTTACGCATGAGTTGATTTATCATTTAGGAATTAAGGGAAGAAGCTTAATTAAAGAATGTTGCGGCCATATAAGAAGTAAAAGCAACAAAACATAACACCAAGATTGTTAACAGAGTTCGACACAAGTTTGCGTATGTCTCCGGGCCTTTGTCTTAGTGGGGAAGGCTTCTTATCAATGTTCAATGCTTTAAGAATACAAAAGAAAGACTTACATAACAAATCCTAAAACCACCTTTCAGATATGCAAATTCTGGACAGAAACATACATCACCATTGGTTGGAACAGAAAATTCGGAGACTTTTGAGTATAAAATCGACTATGCTTGGATCGACATCACGAGCTCTGGAGGTACTTTTCTATTCGACTACTCATATACAAAAACAAAATCCATATTTAGACTCCCCTCAAAATTATGAAACTTTTGAGTATAAAGTCGGCCTTCTTCTGAACAGTCCCTCGGAGCCTCCTCTCGACACGAATCCCAACGTTGTGCCTTATCAGATCCGTATAGTCTCGATTTGCATGCCAAAACACTTAACTTTTATCGATTTATGTGCCTGTCTAAATAAGCCAGACTCCACCAAATTTAGTGACAATTTCCAAACTTAGCACTAGTTAGCCATATTTAGCGAGATTCCACTAGATTTCGAGGATCTTCCCAAGATTTGGTGGAACCTCCATATTTGGTTGACCTTCTAGAAGGTGGCACATGGTGACTCCTCATTGGGCCATGTGTCACCTCATCATTGGCCCGATCCATGTCACTGCCCACCATGTCATCCTGCATAGTCATCGTACAACTTCCACATGTCATTTGTACAAACTGTTGCATGTTAGTCTATACATTGCACGTCATCGCCACATCAGCCACCATGTGTCATCCATACGATTGAAACGTCATCGTACGAACCTTCCATGTCAGCATCTGTACTACCACGTCACTTCCTAATCACCTGCCACTTGTCATCTGTATAGTTGACATGTGTCAACCTTTTGTATTGCCACATGTCACCTCCATACAATGTCATGTGTCACTTTTTTATTGGACCAAATCACCCCCTAAAAAATAAAAAAATCACTGACACGTGTCAGCTCCTGGTGCTGCCACATGTCATGCTAACATCAACATGACATACTACTGATGTCATCATGAAATTTTGCTAAAGTTAGCGTTTACTTTGACCTATTGACTTTTTTTGCCTGTTTGACTTGATCTTCAGATTGCAATAAATTCTGCATATTGTGTCCATTTTCAGAAAAAAAAATATATGGTCGAAATCAGCGCGATGAGCCTGACACAATGGCACTAGTTTCGTCCAATTTTGAGAACTTTGTTTTTTAGGTGTTCCTAGATCCATTTTAGATCATTTCTCCCCACTAAGACATTTTGGTCCTCCAAAAGGGTATTAACCAGTCATCAAGTATGGGATAGGCCTCCCCACTTTTCCTTTGTCTTTAAACTCTGTCCTGTGCACCTATCACATCATAATCAATTTCATAATAAACATGACAATTGAAGGCATATTGTTAGCCATTTGAACTCGTTCACATCTTATTGAATCCACTACCATCCATGTAGATAACATTAGCAGTGACAACATCAGAAATATCACTGAAACTGAACCCATATGTTTGACTCGTTTGCACGAAAGTAACTTATCTTGAGGCAAAGTATGATTGAACTTCCATTCTACAACAATCTCATGTTCATGATTAAGAATACTTGCTTTACTTGGCACAATTATTGGTGTATTTCTTGCATAAGTTGTCTTCTTTAATTGTTCCATTATTAGAAGAGATTGATTTTCTTTTATGTGATGAGCATGTACAACATATTATGTCCCCTTTTTAAATAAGTAATATTCATTATGTTCCCTGTAGAAAATTTCTTTACGATCATATAAATAAGGGATACCTAAGACCATTCCACATGTTTCTAGTGGCACTGCATCACATATTACTTCATCCACATACTTAGATGTAATTGCAAACTTTATGATACATTTCTTTGTTATGGGTAATTTATGATTGTTGCTTATCTAATTTAGTGAATAGGGTTTGTGATGCATCTTAGTGTTTAATCCCAATTTCTTAACCACTTCCTCTGAAAATAAGTTAAATTGAGATCCACTATTTATCAATTTGTCGATATTGGTATGTTTCATTACGACCCTTATATGAAACAATTTACTTCTTGAATCAAAGCCATCACCAATTTTACCTGAAAACCCAACTACTGTGATTTTAGTCTCATCACCTGAATCATACCCCAAGTCTATTGGTCGTGTTGTTCTTGCAACTATTTGCCTCCCTTTCCTTTCTTTGAACCACTTTGGTCTCTTCTCTGGGTGCAATTGCCAGCAATGCTCATCATCATGCCCTTCTTTCTTGCAATGCTTGCAAGAGAGATTCTCTTCCTTCACTGTCGTTGGATTTGCTTTCTTCCCATTCCCTTTGCCTTTTCCATCTTTCTTTGAAGATGATTCCCCTGATACACCAAATCCAATTTTCCCTGCTTCAATATATGTTGCTTGAACAAAAACCTCATTAAGATTAGTAGGTCCAAAGATAAATACAATATTACGAATATAAGCAAGCAAACCTCCTATGTACTTCATAAGAGTTTCTTGTGTAGTCAATGGAACATCTAACATCAAAGTTATATTACGAAATTCATCTGTGTATTCCTACACTGACCACCCTTTCCTTATCTTAAGACTTTGTCATTCAATTAAAGTCTTTTCCTTATATCCCAAAGGATAGAACTGTTTTCTATGTGCGGAAATAAAATTATGCCATGATGGAAAAATCTTACCAACTTGTTGAGTTCCATGTTGCATCTTACTTTTCCACTAGATGAGAGTTGTGCCTTCAAGACAAAGTGATTCCAATCTAATTTTGGTTGTCTCATCTTTGATTTGTTGCACATTACAATATACCTCCGTCTGTCTAACCCAGTTATCAAGTTTCTCAGCATTAACTTTGCCATCATATAGGGAAAACAAATTTTACATGAAGTTTAAGTAATGGCATATCATGCTTATGTTTATGAGAATCTTTTCTTGCAGTAGAATTTGAACTTGAATTTGAACTTGAAGAAGAAGAAGATGATGGAGATGAAGGAGGTGAAGGGGGAGTTTTAGGAGGGTCCTCTCCTTCTTCACTTTTGGATTGCTTTGAATATTCCCTTTGAATTAGTCTCTTCCGTTCCAAGTAATCATTATACAACACTTTTACCATCTCCAACATGGCAAAGAAAGTCTTTTGAAACTCTCTTTTGGTCTGAGAAAGTCCTTCTTCCGATGTCATCTTCTCACTTTGATATGTTCTCTTTCTTGATCCAATCTCTAGATCTCCTTCTACAAGCTCTCATTCACTATGCATTAGCTTTTCCCCAGTAATCATGCAAACTCAAACAACCAACTGTCAACCTGCTCTGATACCACTTTATCCAAAATGATCTTTTAAAGAATATGGTTAAGTTTATGCATGAGTTGATTTACCATTTAGGAAATAAGAGAAGAAGATTAATTAAATAACATTGCAGCCATATAAGAAGTAAAAACAACAAACCATAACACCAGGATTGTTAACGGAGTTCGACACAAGTTTGCCTACATCTCTGGGCCTTTGTCTCAGTGAGGAAGGATTCTTATTAATATTCAATGCTTTAAGAATACAAAATAAATACTTACATAACAAATCCTAAAACCACCTTTCAGATATGCAACTTCTGGACAGAAACAGACATGACCATTGGTTGGAACAAGAAATTATGAGACTTTTGAGTATAAAGTCGACTCTACTTGGATCGATATCTCAATATCTGGAGAAACTTTTCTGTTCGGGTACTCGGATGCAAAAACATAATCCGTATTCGGACTCCCCTCGAAATTATGCAACTTTTGAGTATAAATTCAACCTGGTTCTGAATAGTCCCTTGTGGCCTCCCCTCGACACGAATCCCAATGTTATGTCTTGTCAGATCCATACGGTGCATATAGTATCCATTTGCATGCTAAAAAAATTTAAATTTTCTTGATTTTCGTGCTCGGTTGAATAAGCCAAACCTCGCCAAATTTAACGATAGTTTCCAAACTTAGTGCTAGTTAGCCAGATTTAGCAGGATTCCGCTAGATTTGAAGGATGTCCACCATATTTGGTGGAACCTCCAGATTTGGTTGACCTTTTAGAAGGTTCCACGTGGCACCTCCTCATTAGGCCACGTGTCACCTCGTCATTGGCTTGAGCCATGTCACTGCCGACCACATTAGCTTGCACAGTCATCGTACGACTACCACATATCATCCGTACGAACTGCGATGTGTCAGTATGTACAGCCCACGTCAACCTCCACATGTCATCCGTGCGATTGCCACATCATCATAAGACCTTGCCACACCAACATCTGTACTACCATGTCACTGCCCAGTCACAGGCCAGGTTTCATCCATACGACTACCACGTGAACCTTTCATACTGCCACATGTCACGTCCATATAGTGCCACGTGTCACATCTGTACAGTGCCACATGTCACTTCTTTACTGGGCCAAATCACCCCAAAAAAGTCCAAAAATGATGCCATGTGTCAGCGCCTGGTGCTGCCACGTGTCACGCTGGCATCAACGTTGACTTTGACCTATTGACTTGTTTTCCCTATTTGACCTGATCTTCAGATCACGATAACTTCTGTATACGGTGTCTATTTTCAATATATATATATATATATATATGGCTGGAATTAGCGCGACGAGCCCGACACAATGATGTTGGTTTTGTCCGATTCCGATAACTTTGATTTTTAGGCCTTCTAGATCCATTTTTTATCACATAGGGAGTCAAGTTCCAGAGGGAGCATGCAGACTTACAACAAGTTTGATCTCAGAGAGAGTCATTTGGCTCTGAGGGAGAGTCGTTCATTCAAAGGGAGTTCCCCCTTATATTCAAAGAGACATCATCCAACACTGACAGATAGGTGTCATGAATTGATGAGGCTTCTAGGAAATGTGAGATCTCCTGGGAGGATACATTTGCTTCAGTAGACCTTACTACAATGACAGAGGAAGCAACAAGTCAAGAGGACTAGGATATGGATTTTTCCTCAATCAGAGAGGGAGAAGTTAGTGAGCACAGAGGCTTCACCTTGTTAACCAATATCTTATCACATTCATTCATAAAGGGGTTTTTTAAATTGCGAAAAATAAATAAGGGGGGGATGCGGGTCTTAGGGGGTTTATAGTTGTTGGGGGGTATAAAAGGGGTATTTAGTAAAAATAAAGGTTTCTTTTATTGGAAATATGTGTTGGAAGGGGGGTTCAACAAAAGGATTTTGGGAACGTATTTATCAATATCTAGTGAAATTATGGGTATTCTTTAATATCCCACAAACGAAGGCGCTATGTCATAGGTTCATCGACTAAAGACCCTATTCCTGTGAGGTAGACTGGACAACATAGCCTACTTTAGTGATAGAGGGGGTTGGCCTCAGATTTCGAGGTGGAGGATCTTGGCCAAATGTACTATTTCTTGGGATTAGAGGTGTGACAGAGATCAGATGAGATCTTTTTCAATTAGGAAATACTGATGAGATTCCAGAGTCAAATTTAGTAGATTCCATGATGTACAAATAGTTTATTAGATACTTGATATACCTGATAACACCATACTAGATACTTGCTTATTGATTGGATCCTTGATGTACATGGTTAACACCTACCATGTACCTTGAAGTCCCATTGGTCTCCTCATAAGTATAAAGTGGTTGTTTTTGAACTTTGAAAAACGTAATACTAAGTCTACCTAATGGGGACTGTTCACTCCCAAAAGTATTTCATCAGTGCAATAATTGCACATGGGGAACACCAAGTGGCCACTAAAAGGCTGCAATGTCTGAAATATTATAATAATAATAAACACTTGGGTGGCTTGGTGTATCTCCTTGACTCCTTACAATTATCTTATTAAAATGACCACTCAAGTCATGACGTCAGCATAAGATCAGATTTACATCTCCACTGAATCCAAATCCCGATGCGCTTTCCTGCGGAGTTTACTCAGTTACGGCTCGAGCGACAGCCTTGGCACGTGGAGGTTGCGTGGTAAATTATTACGCCAACAAACTAGGAATCTGATGGCGAACGTACGGGAAGTGGAGGGTATCAATGGGGTTTTAATTTTTATACCTGCCGATAGGCATGGTATATAGCTTTGAGTTAGGCTTGAATTTCTATTAGTTCATGGTTGACCATAAAATATACACCTCTTTATCCAAGGTTTTAAAAAATAATTATTTATTTTAAATTTTAAATCTCATTTATGTGATATCTTATTGGCCAAAAACTTTGAAGTCTTATTGCTGCCTTCACTTCCCCCAATGTAATTGTAATAAATATTTCTTGTTTTTTTATATATATTGTCAAAAGTTGGGGGGCCATCTTGTTAAATAAA
>JASDQU010102885.1:128173-157305 GCA_032191745.1 Picea mariana | reverse complement strand
TATATATATATTAAATTTTTTTTATTTTTATTTTAAAAGTATTTGGACGATATTTAAAATAGGGTTATGGGGGATACTCAAGAGAGGCGAGTGTCCCACGGTCAAATTTTATGTATCAGAATTTTTACTGCAAAACGTGTAAAACGGAAGAGAGCATGATGGGGCCGTTCAGCGGCTGGTTTGTATATTTGCAGAATTCTAGGAAAGTGGGTAAGTATGGAATAGGGAAACGATCGGTCAAACTCGTTTTCAGAATTGAGGATTGAAGATTTCGTGAACCGACCAACCCGACAACGTGAAAATGACATTCCACGATGTTTGAAATTAACAGTCGGAAGGGATAATATAACCATCCAAAAATTTTGGTTTTATGCATATTAATGGGAGATTTCCTCAAATCTTGGTTTATCATTAACACTTGCTATTTGCATACTTAGAATAATATCTTATATATAATTGCTAATTGCTAATTGCAAAAGGTCGTGGGTACAAAAAACGACAATTAGGAATTGGATATTTCTTGAACCCGTCAACCCGACGATCCGTGAAAGAAATTCAAAGAAATGGTGAAGTATGGAAAGCAGACAGAGGAGATTCAAAATGGGGTGACAATAGTTCAATAGAAGACGTGAGGACCCGATGGTTAAATTGTATGCCTCGAAAGTTTTCAGTGCAAAATGTGTACCACGGAAGAGGGAATGATAGGTAGAATGTAATACGAAAGACAATATGATCTGAGTTTGATTGTAAATTTGTATAACGTGAAAGTCACAGTACTGTTCGAAGGTCATGGAACAATAGAAGTCCAATATAGAGCCTGCCTACTAGGAATCCGCAGTCGAAGAAGTGATTGGGTGTGGAATGGGGAAGCAGTCGGTTGATGTTGCGATATAAGAGCACGAGTGCAAACATGAACCTGCAAGTTTGCCTACTTGCGCAGCTAGAAATTTTAGAAAAAATAAATAAATGATGAGCAAGATAAATTTCAGGGAAAAGAGAAACGAATATTTTTCTAAGCATAGAAGACAGAAAAGAAGGGCTAATATATTCACATCTGTAATAGATATCCCATTTCCTGCCAATAAATATACTTGGAAAGAAGTGCAAAGGTAGTGGGCACAGAAAACAATGACTAAGAATGTGATCCATGAGTTTACTTGGTTCTTGGTTGTATGCTTTGTCTGTCAATTTGTATATCACGGAACTCTGAGTGTTGTTTGTAGGACACAGAACAATAGAATTGCAATTTTTTAGCCCGCAAGTCCGCCTGTCAATTTGTATAGTGCGAAACTCTGGGTGTTGTTTATAGGACACAGAACTACAGAGGGCATGCTTTGCCCTTTAATATAACCTTTGTGACGCAAATGTAGTATGTGGCTCGTTTTAGCACTTATCCATCTGTAAACAATCACAATATTGAGCCGGCCAGCCCTGGAGTTCATCTGCCAATTTGTATATCGTAGAACTTTGAGTGTTGTTTAGAGGACACAAAACAATAGAAGTGCAATGTTGAGCCAGCCAACGCACAAGTCTGCTTGTCAATTTGTATATTGAGGAACTCTCGGTGCTACCTGTAGGACACAGAACAATAGAGGCCCAATTTTGAGCTCGCTAGCCCAAGAAACCGCGATCCAAAAAGTGGCCAAGTATGGAATGAGGGATCCGTACATGCTCTATAAATTCTCATGTCCATACTTTATAAAAGTACATATTTAGTATGTATTACTCGTTTCTCAAAAAATTTCTAGGTTCGAAAGTTGGCGGATAAATGTATTTAGATTTCCACTTACTTTTATATCACCAACCCGACTGACCGCTTCCCCGTTTCATATTGTACAATTTTTTTGGATCGCGAGTTTCTGAATAGACGAGTTTTTCTTTTAAATAAGATATTTAACATTATTTAATAAAACAGTGACATCCTTTAATAAGATAAGTTATGATAAATGTTACTATTTTAAATAATAATCATAAAATAATTCTACTTTATCTTAAATAATCATCATAAAATAATTTTACTTTTATAATAACAATAATAATAATAAAATAGATTGTTTTCACAACAATAATAATAATAATAAATAGATTGTTTTGTACAACAACAATTAATATTTACTAATATAACAATAATAATAAATAATAATAAACTAACAAAAATTAATATTTAGTAATATAACAATAATAATAAATTAATTTTATTTTTATGATAATAATAAATTAAGTTATGATAGATGTTACTATTTTAAATAATAATCATAAAATAATTTTACTTTATCTTAAATAATAATCATAAAATAATTTTACTTTTATTATTATATATACTCTTCTTTATTGAAGAAGTCAATTATAACATATAACATATTAAAAACAATAATAATAATAAAATAATTTTACTTTTAGAATAATAATAAATAAATTGTTTTGACAATATATTAATATATTAATAATAAAATAAGGTATGATACAATTTAATATCTTAAATAATAATTATAAACCAATTTTATTTTTATTATTATTTATGAGTAAATAAATTAAAATAGAAATGATTGTGGTAATAATGATTTATGGTAATATCCATTGACATACAAATTTAGTGGGTCTAGTGGTTAAGAACATGTGTTACCCTAGCCCCATCCAAAGAAGGTTGGGCCCTCTATCCCAACAATGATAGAGGCCCTCGCTAGTAAAGATGCAAAGGCCCCTGGTAAGCTAAATCCATGAGAAGAAGCCGTGAACAATGAAATCTAGAAAGGATTGCATATTTTGAGGTAGTGGGGTCATATATGACTTTTGATTTTCCATATTTTCCCTCAAAGAGAATCATCTAGGCCCTCACCCCCTCATACTTAGATAAAGGATTTTAAGATTGAGGGTGTTTTCTGCCTTTGGACCTATTCAGAGTTTCCTACAAGGAGATTGGGTTGAAATCCAATATTTTGGATGAAATGTTTTGAGTGTTTGGTTGTTTGTGGTGTGAATTAAAGTATTTCCCAGTTATTGATTAGGTTGGGTCCCGTTGAGCATGGAGACAATGACGCTGATTGACATGGAGAAGTTAAGAAAGGATACTTTTTTGTTGAAGTTTTGCAACTTCAGGAAGGCATTCTCCACAAGGAAGTACAAGAAGACCCATTTGACTGTTAAAGAATCCCCAGGAAGAAAGTGAAGACCCAAGAAGAGAATTCAGCCCCACTAGTAAAATACATAAAATAATAAAGTAAATTGAAGACCTAGAATGATAAGTTGGCCCCACAAGAAAAAGACATGCGCTTGGATTAGTATAAATACATACATAGTCAATTCATTATTACAGACATAGTTCTCCTTCTGCAGTGTGCAATAGCCAGTTGTGTCACCCCAGTTTCATCTTCTCAGTTGCAGTTCTTGGTCTACTTACTTATGTGTTATCTTGGAGAGGTGCTTGGCTTGAAGGATATTTCTCTTGGTTATTCTTGGTCATATTATTGAGGCGCTAGCTCTTGGAGGTGATAGACTTGGGGAGGACTCTTCTTTGTATGGTATTCCGATTTGGTGATGGTGATGTGGTGGGAATATCTTGGATTGAGTTCTTCTATAATAAAGGTTTCTTGGTTTTATCCCAAGGTTGGGTTTCCCAGGATAAACTCTTGTGTTCTTGTGTCTACTGTGCATAGTTTATATTTCTAGATCTTGTTATTTCCACTGCATTATTATAGTTGAGATTTTTAGTGTACAATTATTCTATGATAACTATGGTATGAAAGTGAATATTATTTTGAAATCATAGGGCAATAACTATCAAGATCTGAGAATCATAAAAATAAACATGGTTTCAAAGCTTTGTTGAAATATTGCCACTGCATAGTTTTTTGTTAAGACTTGAACTTGTCAAGCTCACTGATCACTTATTAAAAAGCCGTTGGATATAACTTCACCAATGTTCAACTCTCCTTGATCTAGCGCATTCACTGCACCTCTCATATTATAGTTTGGTGAAAGTTGAAATTTCAACCTAAAACCCACTACGACAGTTGCAACAATTGCAACAACATTTTGTAAAGCTCGTTGAGAAAATTATTGGGGTAAGTTGGGAATTTTTTTAGCATATACCAGCTCACCTTGCCCTAGCACACCTATTGCACTTCTCATACTGACAATCCTTCAAAGTTGAAATTTTAGGGTTTCATGATTGTTGACATTTTTTTAAAGTCATGAAACCTTCTAATTCATAGTTCTGATTTCTTCTTGTTGAGATGATGTACTATCTCAGATTAGGAGACAAGATGGATGGTACTACAAATTTCAAAGGTATGCACTTGTATATGTTTCCAAGTTATATCATTTAGCAGAGTATGATGGTGTTTGCAGAGAATGTACAAGGGACCTTGTCCAAGCAATGACCCAAAGAGATATTCGACCTAGTGGAATAACCCACCCTCCTTAGTAGTTAAGACTTTAGGTTCCAGGTTAGATTGATGTATTCTAATTTGCTTTTCAAAGTATATCAGGTTTAATATTTGTTGCATCTCAAGGGAATTTTGTAGCTATGACAACAACCTTTAGAGGCCTATTACTGCTAGGTACTACTATTATATCACAAGAACTAAAATCCTATTTTTGGTAGTACTTAAACATTGTTATGATCATTATGTAAAATGCTCATTACTTAGTACTAATCCTGCAAGATGAAATTCATCTCTTCTAGGAGATGTTCTTAGTTGTTGTCTTTGTTCTAGGCATGTTATCTTGTAATTTTAATGGAGGTTACCATGGAGATGCTTCTATTTTGTTCTTGTTCTGGGAAGGTTACTGTGGAAGAATGATTGGTCACAACACTAGAAAATTGTTGTTCTTGTTTCTTATTCTTGTTATTGTTCCAGGCAAGTCACAGGTGATAGCTTTGAGATGGAGCTATAGTGATGATTTTTTTATTTTATTTTATTTTTTTATTTTATTTTATTTTATTTTATTTTATTTATTTATTTATTTATTTTTTTTCTGGTTCCCATTTCCGTATCGTAAGAATTTTGTTATTGTCTACTATTTTCCCTTGTTATTAGTCTTGTTTCAGGTAGGTCACAAGTGACATCTCTAAGAGGGAGCTATAGTGACAGTTGCAGGAGGAAATAAATTATATGGTCTCTAGTTTGAGACATGGATCAGGCTATCCAGACATAGATTCAAGTGTAAATAAAAATATGCATCCATGTATCGAAGGCAAACATGAAGAAGTTAGAACCTTTTGGAAAGAATGATACTTTTGTGGGATATAGAGTGTTCCACATGGAGATTGATAGTGAGGAGAAAAATGCTTCGTAGGATGACCATACAGTCCAGTTGTTCATCCTTCATACCATCAGTAGAAAAAAATAGATCCAATCGAGTCAGTGGATCTATCTAGAGATGTTGGAGTGACTAGGAAGAGGCCAACATAGTTTCGTGATACTTTGCAGGATGCAGATAAACATGCAACTCTCATTGACACTTTTAGGGAGAACAAATGACCTTTTAGGTTCTCGAGTTATATATGACATTGATCAGTCAGATCATTAATTCCAAACCTTCCAGTTATGAGGAGGAGTAGGTGGCTCCATTAGTAGTGAGGCAGATGGCCTCACCATGTACCAACCGAGAGGGAGCTAGAGTTCAGAGGGAGTCAAGATTTAGGATCCAGTAGGGAGGAAAAACCTCCCACGATAGTTCATAGGAGATCAGACTTCAAAGGAAGTCAACATATGAAGAGGGTGCAGTTGGTTTCGAAGATTGTACAGACTCAAAGTGATCTGAAATGATCTTTTAAATACTATGCTTAAGTTTACGCATGAGTTGATTTATCATTTAGGAATTAAGGGAAGAAGCTTAATTAAAGAATGTTGCGGCCATATAAGAAGTAAAAGCAACAAAACATAACACCAAGATTGTTAACAGAGTTCGACACAAGTTTGCGTATGTCTCCGGGCCTTTGTCTTAGTGGGGAAGGCTTCTTATCAATGTTCAATGCTTTAAGAATACAAAAGAAAGACTTACATAACAAATCCTAAAACCACCTTTCAGATATGCAAATTCTGGACAGAAACATACATCACCATTGGTTGGAACAGAAAATTCGGAGACTTTTGAGTATAAAATCGACTATGCTTGGATCGACATCACGAGCTCTGGAGGTACTTTTCTATTCGACTACTCATATACAAAAACAAAATCCATATTTAGACTCCCCTCAAAATTATGAAACTTTTGAGTATAAAGTCGGCCTTCTTCTGAACAGTCCCTCGGAGCCTCCTCTCGACACGAATCCCAACGTTGTGCCTTATCAGATCCGTATAGTCTCGATTTGCATGCCAAAACACTTAACTTTTATCGATTTATGTGCCTGTCTAAATAAGCCAGACTCCACCAAATTTAGTGACAATTTCCAAACTTAGCACTAGTTAGCCATATTTAGCGAGATTCCACTAGATTTCGAGGATCTTCCCAAGATTTGGTGGAACCTCCATATTTGGTTGACCTTCTAGAAGGTGGCACATGGTGACTCCTCATTGGGCCATGTGTCACCTCATCATTGGCCCGATCCATGTCACTGCCCACCATGTCATCCTGCATAGTCATCGTACAACTTCCACATGTCATTTGTACAAACTGTTGCATGTTAGTCTATACATTGCACGTCATCGCCACATCAGCCACCATGTGTCATCCATACGATTGAAACGTCATCGTACGAACCTTCCATGTCAGCATCTGTACTACCACGTCACTTCCTAATCACCTGCCACTTGTCATCTGTATAGTTGACATGTGTCAACCTTTTGTATTGCCACATGTCACCTCCATACAATGTCATGTGTCACTTTTTTATTGGACCAAATCACCCCCTAAAAAATAAAAAAATCACTGACACGTGTCAGCTCCTGGTGCTGCCACATGTCATGCTAACATCAACATGACATACTACTGATGTCATCATGAAATTTTGCTAAAGTTAGCGTTTACTTTGACCTATTGACTTTTTTTGCCTGTTTGACTTGATCTTCAGATTGCAATAAATTCTGCATATTGTGTCCATTTTCAGAAAAAAAAATATATGGTCGAAATCAGCGCGATGAGCCTGACACAATGGCACTAGTTTCGTCCAATTTTGAGAACTTTGTTTTTTAGGTGTTCCTAGATCCATTTTAGATCATTTCTCCCCACTAAGACATTTTGGTCCTCCAAAAGGGTATTAACCAGTCATCAAGTATGGGATAGGCCTCCCCACTTTTCCTTTGTCTTTAAACTCTGTCCTGTGCACCTATCACATCATAATCAATTTCATAATAAACATGACAATTGAAGGCATATTGTTAGCCATTTGAACTCGTTCACATCTTATTGAATCCACTACCATCCATGTAGATAACATTAGCAGTGACAACATCAGAAATATCACTGAAACTGAACCCATATGTTTGACTCGTTTGCACGAAAGTAACTTATCTTGAGGCAAAGTATGATTGAACTTCCATTCTACAACAATCTCATGTTCATGATTAAGAATACTTGCTTTACTTGGCACAATTATTGGTGTATTTCTTGCATAAGTTGTCTTCTTTAATTGTTCCATTATTAGAAGAGATTGATTTTCTTTTATGTGATGAGCATGTACAACATATTATGTCCCCTTTTTAAATAAGTAATATTCATTATGTTCCCTGTAGAAAATTTCTTTACGATCATATAAATAAGGGATACCTAAGACCATTCCACATGTTTCTAGTGGCACTGCATCACATATTACTTCATCCACATACTTAGATGTAATTGCAAACTTTATGATACATTTCTTTGTTATGGGTAATTTATGATTGTTGCTTATCTAATTTAGTGAATAGGGTTTGTGATGCATCTTAGTGTTTAATCCCAATTTCTTAACCACTTCCTCTGAAAATAAGTTAAATTGAGATCCACTATTTATCAATTTGTCGATATTGGTATGTTTCATTACGACCCTTATATGAAACAATTTACTTCTTGAATCAAAGCCATCACCAATTTTACCTGAAAACCCAACTACTGTGATTTTAGTCTCATCACCTGAATCATACCCCAAGTCTATTGGTCGTGTTGTTCTTGCAACTATTTGCCTCCCTTTCCTTTCTTTGAACCACTTTGGTCTCTTCTCTGGGTGCAATTGCCAGCAATGCTCATCATCATGCCCTTCTTTCTTGCAATGCTTGCAAGAGAGATTCTCTTCCTTCACTGTCGTTGGATTTGCTTTCTTCCCATTCCCTTTGCCTTTTCCATCTTTCTTTGAAGATGATTCCCCTGATACACCAAATCCAATTTTCCCTGCTTCAATATATGTTGCTTGAACAAAAACCTCATTAAGATTAGTAGGTCCAAAGATAAATACAATATTACGAATATAAGCAAGCAAACCTCCTATGTACTTCATAAGAGTTTCTTGTGTAGTCAATGGAACATCTAACATCAAAGTTATATTACGAAATTCATCTGTGTATTCCTACACTGACCACCCTTTCCTTATCTTAAGACTTTGTCATTCAATTAAAGTCTTTTCCTTATATCCCAAAGGATAGAACTGTTTTCTATGTGCGGAAATAAAATTATGCCATGATGGAAAAATCTTACCAACTTGTTGAGTTCCATGTTGCATCTTACTTTTCCACTAGATGAGAGTTGTGCCTTCAAGACAAAGTGATTCCAATCTAATTTTGGTTGTCTCATCTTTGATTTGTTGCACATTACAATATACCTCCGTCTGTCTAACCCAGTTATCAAGTTTCTCAGCATTAACTTTGCCATCATATAGGGAAAACAAATTTTACATGAAGTTTAAGTAATGGCATATCATGCTTATGTTTATGAGAATCTTTTCTTGCAGTAGAATTTGAACTTGAATTTGAACTTGAAGAAGAAGAAGATGATGGAGATGAAGGAGGTGAAGGGGGAGTTTTAGGAGGGTCCTCTCCTTCTTCACTTTTGGATTGCTTTGAATATTCCCTTTGAATTAGTCTCTTCCGTTCCAAGTAATCATTATACAACACTTTTACCATCTCCAACATGGCAAAGAAAGTCTTTTGAAACTCTCTTTTGGTCTGAGAAAGTCCTTCTTCCGATGTCATCTTCTCACTTTGATATGTTCTCTTTCTTGATCCAATCTCTAGATCTCCTTCTACAAGCTCTCATTCACTATGCATTAGCTTTTCCCCAGTAATCATGCAAACTCAAACAACCAACTGTCAACCTGCTCTGATACCACTTTATCCGAAATGATCTTTTAAAGAATATGGTTAAGTTTATGCATGAGTTGATTTACCATTTAGGAAATAAGAGAAGAAGATTAATTAAATAACATTGCAGCCATATAAGAAGTAAAAACAACAAACCATAACACCAAGATTGTTAACGGAGTTCGACACAAGTTTGCCTACATCTCTGGGCCTTTGTCTCAGTGAGGAAGGATTCTTATTAATATTCAATGCTTTAAGAATACAAAATAAATACTTACATAACAAATCCTAAAACCACCTTTCAGATATGCAACTTCTGGACAGAAACAGACATGACCATTGGTTGGAACAAGAAATTATGAGACTTTTGAGTATAAAGTCGACTCTACTTGGATCGATATCTCAATATCTGGAGAAACTTTTCTGTTCGGGTACTCGGATGCAAAAACATAATCCGTATTCGGACTCCCCTCGAAATTATGCAACTTTTGAGTATAAATTCAACCTGGTTCTGAATAGTCCCTTGTGGCCTCCCCTCGACACGAATCCCAATGTTATGTCTTGTCAGATCCATACGGTGCATATAGTATCCATTTGCATGCTAAAAAAATTTAAATTTTCTTGATTTTCGTGCTCGGTTGAATAAGCCAAACCTCGCCAAATTTAACGATAGTTTCCAAACTTAGTGCTAGTTAGCCAGATTTAGCAGGATTCCGCTAGATTTGAAGGATGTCCACCATATTTGGTGGAACCTCCAGATTTGGTTGACCTTTTAGAAGGTTCCACGTGGCACCTCCTCATTAGGCCACGTGTCACCTCGTCATTGGCTTGAGCCATGTCACTGCCGACCACATTAGCTTGCACAGTCATCGTACGACTACCACATATCATCCGTACGAACTGCGATGTGTCAGTATGTACAGCCCACGTCAACCTCCACATGTCATCCGTGCGATTGCCACATCATCATAAGACCTTGCCACACCAACATCTGTACTACCATGTCACTGCCCAGTCACAGGCCAGGTTTCATCCATACGACTACCACGTGAACCTTTCATACTGCCACATGTCACGTCCATATAGTGCCACGTGTCACATCTGTACAGTGCCACATGTCACTTCTTTACTGGGCCAAATCACCCCAAAAAAGTCCAAAAATGATGCCATGTGTCAGCGCCTGGTGCTGCCACGTGTCACGCTGGCATCAACGTTGACTTTGACCTATTGACTTGTTTTCCCTATTTGACCTGATCTTCAGATCACGATAACTTCTGTATACGGTGTCTATTTTCAATATATATATATATATATATATGGCTGGAATTAGCGCGACGAGCCCGACACAATGATGTTGGTTTTGTCCGATTCCGATAACTTTGATTTTTAGGCCTTCTAGATCCATTTTTTATCACATAGGGAGTCAAGTTCCAGAGGGAGCATGCAGACTTACAACAAGTTTGATCTCAGAGAGAGTCATTTGGCTCTGAGGGAGAGTCGTTCATTCAAAGGGAGTTCCCCCTTATATTCAAAGAGACATCATCCAACACTGACAGATAGGTGTCATGAATTGATGAGGCTTCTAGGAAATGTGAGATCTCCTGGGAGGATACATTTGCTTCAGTAGACCTTACTACAATGACAGAGGAAGCAACAAGTCAAGAGGACTAGGATATGGATTTTTCCTCAATCAGAGAGGGAGAAGTTAGTGAGCACAGAGGCTTCACCTTGTTAACCAATATCTTATCACATTCATTCATAAAGGGGTTTTTTAAATTGCGAAAAATAAATAAGGGGGGGATGCGGGTCTTAGGGGGTTTATAGTTGTTGGGGGGTATAAAAGGGGTATTTAGTAAAAATAAAGGTTTCTTTTATTGGAAATATGTGTTGGAAGGGGGGTTCAACAAAAGGATTTTGGGAACGTATTTATCAATATCTAGTGAAATTATGGGTATTCTTTAATATCCCACAAACGAAGGCGCTATGTCATAGGTTCATCGACTAAAGACCCTATTCCTGTGAGGTAGACTGGACAACATAGCCTACTTTAGTGATAGAGGGGGTTGGCCTCAGATTTCGAGGTGGAGGATCTTGGCCAAATGTACTATTTCTTGGGATTAGAGGTGTGACAGAGATCAGATGAGATCTTTTTCAATTAGGAAATACTGATGAGATTCCAGAGTCAAATTTAGTAGATTCCATGATGTACAAATAGTTTATTAGATACTTGATATACCTGATAACACCATACTAGATACTTGCTTATTGATTGGATCCTTGATGTACATGGTTAACACCTACCATGTACCTTGAAGTCCCATTGGTCTCCTCATAAGTATAAAGTGGTTGTTTTTGAACTTTGAAAAACGTAATACTAAGTCTACCTAATGGGGACTGTTCACTCCCAAAAGTATTTCATCAGTGCAATAATTGCACATGGGGAACACCAAGTGGCCACTAAAAGGCTGCAATGTCTGAAATATTATAATAATAATAAACACTTGGGTGGCTTGGTGTATCTCCTTGACTCCTTACAATTATCTTATTAAAATGACCACTCAAGTCATGACGTCAGCATAAGATCAGATTTACATCTCCACTGAATCCAAATCCCGATGCGCTTTCCTGCGGAGTTTACTCAGTTACGGCTCGAGCGACAGCCTTGGCACGTGGAGGTTGCGTGGTAAATTATTACGCCAACAAACTAGGAATCTGATGGCGAACGTACGGGAAGTGGAGGGTATCAATGGGGTTTTAATTTTTATACCTGCCGATAGGCATGGTATATAGCTTTGAGTTAGGCTTGAATTTCTATTAGTTCATGGTTGACCATAAAATATACACCTCTTTATCCAAGGTTTTAAAAAATAATTATTTATTTTAAATTTTAAATCTCATTTATGTGATATCTTATTGGCCAAAAACTTTGAAGTCTTATTGCTGCCTTCACTTCCCCCAATGTAATTGTAATAAATATTTCTTGTTTTTTTATATATATTGTCAAAAGTTGGGGGGCCATCTTGTTAAATAAATAACCCTTTCTTTCTTGGCATGGATATGCATTTTTTTTTTGGTGGTTCTCATTTAATGGTACCTTTTTCCTAGTCACATTTAAATAAAATAAAATAATATTTTGTAGGTAGGATTCAAATGGATGACAATTATACTTTTTCTTTCACAATTATTTGAGTGTTAAAATAAAATAATATAATATTTTGTACAATTCAAAGTTGATGGCATTTGTATTTTTTTTTTCACAATTTTTTTAAGGGTTAAACTTAAATATAAATTTTATTTTTATATTACAAATTTTGAGTGTTAACCTTAAATATAAGTTTGAGCGTTTTACAATGTATAATCTAAATGTTTTATGAAATTGGGTTTTTTTAAGATCATTCAAAATAATGTGAAGGGATATTGGTTATTATACCTGCGTCTTGCGGTGGTATATAGTATTGGATATGCTATTGATCATCTATTAGCTGGGGTTTGACCAAAATAGTTTTGAACATTTTTAAAGGTATAACATTACAATTTGTTTTTTTTAATTATTTTAAAACATTTTTCTAAATTGTGATTAGTTGTTCAAATGCATCTCTTATTGTCATGGCTGCGTAAGAATCTTCAACGGCTTCAACGTCCTTTAATGACATGAGGCTCAATGTCCTTTAATGAGATGACGCTTGCCTGTCATATTCAACAAATGACTTTGTTATTCATCTCGACACATGCTGTGGATTCAATACAACTATTGTTTTATTTTATTATACCTGCATAGCGGGAGGTATACGCTACCATACAGCCTTGTTAAATATGGTTTTCTGTCGCAAAGTTGCCCAGATGTTCCATAAATAGTCCGCCAGGGGGAATGGTTCGTTCAATGCAATATTGTTTGTTCGGTATTTTATCTGTCTTGGTGTTTAGGGTTTCGAGGGTTTTGCGCTTTGGTCTCTCAGTTTGCTCGTGAGGAGTTCGATTCTGTTTGTCCTGAAAAATGTCGTGCTGTGGAGGAAATTGCGGGTGCGGCGATAGCTGCAAGTGTGGCTCTGGCTGCAAGGGGTGAGCATTTACTCTTACTCAGTTAATTCGTTATGTTTTATGTTTCTCAGTGGGAATCCTTTCGGGTTTTAGTGAAAATGGTTTGAATTAGAGGCATTAGCAGCGTTTGGATGTGTTTAGAGATTTTCTGTTTCTTTTAACTGTTATTGTTGGTTTATCTAGATGCCACAGTATCCCCGACCTTTCTTTCGGTGAGAAGACGGTGGAGGCACCTCTTTTTAAGGCCACTGCTTTTGACAATGGGTAAGTTAAAAATGCAGGATTTTTATATCTATTGACGCTTGCTAATGGATTCAGTGGATTTCTGATCGATAAGTCTTTTGAATTGATAGTTATTTCGACGATTCTGTTACCGTAGCGGGAGAGAATGGATGTCGATGTGCTTCTGGCGATTGCAAGTGCGGAGACACCTGCACCTGCAACCCTTGCAATTGCAAATGAATAATAAAATCTGAATGTTCCGCCATAGATAACCATCGACAGATGTTCAATGACGAGGTTTGGATATAAAATATGAGATAAGTGTGAATAAGTCAGCCATGGCTCTCTGCAGGCCAGAGGCGTGTGATTGAAGGCCACTACAGTGTAATGCTAATATTTAATATATAAGTGTTTTTTTCTTCTATAATTTTTCTTCAGCTGTGTGATTCATAGTTTCTCTGTCGCTGTTAAATTTGGCCCACCTGCTATTATATTGTTGATAGCATCAAATTTGTAACTTCTTGCATTGAGCTAATTTAATTAGCAACGCATATTCGAGCTCGTCAAACAGAAAAATGAAGTTACAGTGGGCTACAACCATCGTAATTTGTGATCAAAGTGGGAAGGATTGAAACCATACCAAATAGGGTTGAGGTGGCTGCATTCAAGGCACAGTGGGTTGCAGTTGTGACCATAGAAGGGTTGTAACCATACCAGAGAGGGTTAGGACAGAGGTGGCTGCATTCAAGGCACAAAGGGTCGGAGTTGTGACCACAGCAAGGGTTGAGATTGTTGCATTCAAGGCGCAGTTGTGACTATAGCAAGCCAACCTCTAGTAATAGAGAGGATTAATGCTGTTCCAGATGGATTCATGAATTCGGTCCAGCCGTAGGAAAACTTGGGCAAGGGGACCAAACTAGAAAAGGTGTAATGAGATCTTTGAGAAGACTTGGGCAAAGGGAACCAGTGAGGTCTTTGAATTCCCATGTGGTTGTTAAGTTTGCTGGCGACTAGATTGGGTCGGGGAAACCTATATTTATATTGCATGCGAAGACCATATTTGGCTAGGTTATGAACATCAAATAATAGTTCTCCACATGTTAAAATAATAGTCATCAAGGTTCTTTATTTATATTTATTTATAAGTGAGAATCAATATTCTATATTTATCTTTATGTATGACTAAGAATGGTTGGTGGTTTTTATTAATAGTGAACAATTTAACATTGTTTTGATTGGTTAAGAGTTTTCTAACCTAATGAAAAAGGTGAAAGATTAGTTAAGGTTATGTTTTGAGAGTTAATATTGTTTTGATTGGTTAAGAATTTTTTCTAACCTAAACAAAAAGGTAAAAGGTAAAGGTTAGTTAAATTTAAGTTTTGAAGGTTATGTAGGTAAAGGTTAGTTAACCTAAAGAAAAAGGTAAAGGTTAGTTAAGTTTAAGTTTTGAAGGTTATGTAGGTAAAGGTTAGTTAAGCTTACGTTTTGAAGGTTATGTATTAGTTAAAATTGATTTGAAGATTATGTATTAGTTAGAATCGTTTTGAAGGTTATGTACTAGTCAATGGTTTCTATAGGTTAAAGATTAGTTAAGGTTACGTTTTGCGGGTTAACATTGTTTTGATTGGTTAAGAGTTTTTTCTAACCTAAAGAAAAAGGTAAAACATAAAGGTTAGTTAAGTTTAAGTTTTGAAGGTTATGTAGGTAAAGGTTAGTTAACCTAAAGAAAAAGGTAAAAGGTAAAGGTTAGTTAAGTTTAAGTTTTGAAGGTTATGTAGGTAAAGGTTAGTTAAGCCTATGTTTTGAAGGTTATGTATTAGTTAAAATTGATTTGAAGGTTATGTATTAGTTAAGCCTATGTTTTGAAGGTTATGTATTAGTTAATGGTTTCTATTGCTTAAGAGTTTTTCTAACCTAAAGAAAAAGGTAAAAGTTAGTTAAGGTGAAGTATTAGTTATGGTTATGTATTAGTTAGAATTGTGGGTAGTTTTATTAATAGTATTAACTACTTAACATTGACATTGTTTTTTATTTGATTGGTTAAGAATTTTTTTAACTTTGTTTTTTATTGCTTTTGATTTGATTGGTTAAGAATTTTTTTAATCTTGTTTTTTATTTTGGTTAAGAATTTTCATAACCTAAAAAAATATTGCTTTTATTTTTTTATTGGTTAAGAATTTTTTGATTTTGATTGTGACTAGCTAAGAATTTTTTTAACCTAGGCAAAAGGGTTGGTTTTGATTTTGATATTTTGATTGGTTAAGAATTTTCTCATTTTTCTTTGATTTTTTGATTGGTTCAGAATTTTGGAGGAAAAAGGATAATTAAGATGAATTAAAAACATTTGTTTTTTTTTTATTGGTTAAGAATTTTCCATTTAGATTTTGATTTTTTGATTGGTTAAAAATTTTTTTAACCAAAGAAAAAGGGTTCATTTTTTTTATTTTTTTGATTGGTTAGGAATATATATATATTTTTATTGGTTAAGAATTTTGGATGGAAAATGTTTTTAAGGTTAATTAAAAAGATTAACTAAGATTTTGATTGATTAAGAGTTATGTCTTAAATGTAAGGATGATTTTGATGATTAAGAGTTTTCTTAATCTTAGAAAAAAAGGTTAACTAAGGTTTTGATTGGCTATATAAGATTTTAATTGATTATCATTAACAATTAACAAAAAGGTTAACTAAGAATTTTAATGATTTTGATTTTGATTTTTTGATTGGTTAAGAATTTTGGAGGAAAAATGTTTCTTAAGATTAATTAAAAAGATTAGCTAAGATTTTGATTGATTAAGAGTTTTATCCTAAATCTAAGGATGATTTTGATTTTGATGATTAAGAGTTTTATCCTAAATGTAAGGATGATTTTGATTTTGATGAATAAGAGTTTTCCTAACCTTAAGAGAAATGTTAGCTAAGGTTTTAATTGGTTATATAAGATTTTAATTAATTATCATTAACAATTAACAAAAAGATTAGCTAAGAATTTTAATTATTGTTTTCATTATTATTAGTTGATAACAACTAACAATCACAATAATCATAGATTCTTCTTACTACTTTTTTTTGACAATAATTAAAATAATAATAATAATAATAATAATAAAATAATTTTACTTTTATAATACTAATAAAATAGATTATTTTCACAACAACAATTAATAAATTTATATATTAAAAATAATAATACTAATAAAATAGATGACAACAATAATTAAAATAGTAGTAATAATAATAACAATAATAAATAATTAAAATAGTTGTAATAATAATAACAATAATAAATAATAAATAGATTGTTTTTAATATTGACTAATATAACAATAATAATAAATAGATTGTTTTGGCAACAATAATTAATATTGACTAATATAACAATATTAATAAAAAGTAATTTTATTTTTATAATAATAATTAAATAAGTTACCAAAAATTTTACTATATTAAATAATAATCATAAAATAATTTTACTATCTTAAATTGTTTTATAATAATAAATAGATTATTTTCCCAACAACAATTAATCATAATAATAATTAACAATAATAATAATATTGATTAATATAACAATAATAATAAAAAAAGTTATGATAGATTTCACTATATTAAATAATAATCATAAAATAATTTTACTATCTTAAATTGTTTTTCCAACAACAACATAGTAATAATAATAATAATTAATAAGTTATTTTTCAACAACAATTAACATGAAATAATATAACAATATTAATAAAGTAATTTTATTTTTATATAATAATAATAAAATAAGTTATAATAGATGTTACAAATTTAAATAATAATCATAAAACAATTTTACTTTTATTATATATACTCTTCTCTTTATTTAATCATAAAATCATTTTATTTTTATTATTATATACACTTTTTTCTTTATGAAAGAAGTCAATTAAATTACAAATTAAAAATAATAATAATAACAAAATAATTTTACTTTTATAATAACAATAGATAGATTTTTTTACAACATATTAATATAATAATAATTAAATTAAGATAAATTTAATATCTTAAATAATAGTTATAAAATAATTTTACTTTTGTTATTATTTATGAATAAATAAATAATAATTAGTTATATAAGATTTTAATTATAATAAATAAATTGTTTTCCCAACAACAATTAACCATAATTATAATTAACAATAATAATAATATTGATTAATAAAACAATAATAATAAAGTAATTTTATTTTTATAATAAAAAAAGGTTATAATAAATTTTACTATATTAAATTATAATTATAAAATAATTTTACTATCTTAAATTGTTCTCACAACAACAATTAATAATAATAAATAGATTGTTTTCCCAACAACAACATAGTAAAGATAATAATAATAATTAATAAATTGTTTTAATTAATAAATTGTTTTTCAACAACCATTAACATGAAATAATATAACGATATTAATAATATTAATAAAGTAATTTTATTTTTATAATAATAATAAAATAAATTATAATAGATGTTACTAAGTTAAATAATAATCATAAAACAATTTTACTTTTATTATTATATATACTCTTCTCTTTATTTAATCATAAAATAATTTTACTTTTATAATAATAATAAATAGATTTTTTTGATAATATATTAATATAATAATAATTAAGTTATAATAATAATAATAATTTATTTTTAAGGTCACGGCTAAGCCACACCAAATTGGTGTATGAGACCCCCTTGTTTGTGGGACAAGGAACCTCCTTCCACCTAACAATTTCACTGGTAAAGTCTACAAAAGTATACATACCCTACCCCCTTTTGATTTGAATTTGTAACCTCTTGAGGAAACACATGTTATATCTTAAATAATAAAAATTAAGTTATGATACAATTTAATATCTTAAATAATAATTATAAAATAATTTTATTTTTATTATTATTTATGAATAAATAAATAATAATTAGTTATATAAGATTTTAATTAGTTATTATTAACAAATAACAAAAATGTTAGCTTAATATTTTAATTATTATTTTCGTTAATAACAACTAATAATCACAACAATTAATTCTTCTTACTACTCTTTGACAAGAATTAAAATAAATAGTAATAATAATAATAATAAAATAATTTTACTTTTATAATACTAATAAAATAGATTGTTTTTACAACAATAATTAATATAATAAAAATAGTAATATTAATAAAATAGATTTTTTCACATCAATAATTATCAACAATTAATATGGTAAAAATAATAATACTAATCAAATATATTGTTTTCATAATAATAATAATAATAATAATAAAAATAATAAATAGAGTGTTTTTTTTTTTTTTTGAATTTGTAGGGTTTGTTTCTCAAGCAGATTTTGTAATATCAGTAGTGTTTCTTCGATTCGGAGATTTGGACGAGATGGGTAGGAGTAGTCTCGTTCGTCTGTGTGTTGTCTGGATTTTGATAATAGCGGAGATTGTGTTTTCTGTAAACGGGAGAATGGATACGGGTTATGTTGGAGGGAAGAATGCTAACCCAGCACCCGGCCTGGGCGGACCGTATGCGGGTTATGTTGAAGGGAAGAATGATAACCCAGCACCCGGCGGTGCTCTCGGTGGTGGAATTCCGGGAGTAGGGGCGGGGAATGGGATGGGCGGCGTGTTCGGAGGGGTGCCGTTCGGGGGGATTATTGGTGGCGGCGGAGGGGGAATTTACAGGCCTTACGTCGTTTGTTCGGACGCGGGGCCCTGTTACCAGAAGCGGCTGACTTGCCCCCAGAGTTGTTTCAAGGCGGCTGGGAAATGGGGGCTCAATGGCGGCGGTGGCGGCGGAGGCGGTGGATGCACCATGGACTGCAAGCACAAGTGCCGTGCTTACTGCTAGAAGAATCAGTACTCTATATAAGTTTTTGTGTGCTTATATATAATGTACAGTTGAGTGTGGCTGAGCTTCTCCTGGCTCTGTGACGCTTTAAGTTTATTATGTACTGAGTGGCCTTAAATTCTGTTAAGGGTTTGGGCATATGTTGCTTCAATGGCGAGTATTAATAGACAGGAGTCTGGTCCTATATACTATATTGTGGCATTAAATGTAGTTTTTTTCTATGAAGGAAAGCTGTGCTGGTTTTTTAAAAAAAATAAAAAATAAATAGAGTGTTTTGGCAACAACAATTAATATGTACTAATATAACAATAATAATAAAGTAATTTTATTTTTATAATAAAAATTAAATAAGTTATGATAGTTGTCGCCTCCAAAGTTAATAAAAAGATTAGTTTGAATTGGACTATTTTAATCATAGTCCTAACTCTAACCAATCTAACCTGAAGCTAATGCTTATTGAGTGATTTTTCTAATGCCTTGCAATGCATGTGTATCCATTTTCTTTCCATTTATACATTTGTTGTCCCTTAATCTGCACAAACATTCATAAATGAACCACATTGGCCATTAACGTAAACATGAAAGTGCGATAGCCAGTGTGCTTTTGAGTCAAAATGAGCCATGCCTCCATTCATAATTTATTCATACAACCAGATAATGGATCACAGAATCGGGATGGAGACTTGCTCTAAATATTTCACTTTTGAGTCTGTACTTGGTCCCTTATTACTTGAATCCCCTCTACTTGCCTAAATAAAATCTTACTTTACATATTTAATTAGTTTCTATAAACCTATTTATTTAGTTTCTATTCATGGTCTCAATCATTTTTTTCAACATGTTTTATATCATCATGATTGGACGAATGGATAATAATTCTATACAAAGAGTTAGAACTCTAAAATCTTAAAAACAAATATAATGCAAAAGCATTCATTATCTACAATATGAGATCTCTCTGATAATTCATAATTGGCATGGAATATATAACTCCCTGAGTTTGTAGTAGATGATGCTTTTTATGGACTTCATGTTCAAATGCCTTGCCCATTGGCTGCCATGACCCGTCCACTCCATTGGGTGCAGACACACCTGCGCAGACACACCTGCGCGATTGTAGGTGACGAGCTAGCCACGCTTGACAAATTCGTCATTTCCTGTCAATCATGTCGACATCGATGCCAGAAATCGAGATCGTCATTTATAAAAAGGATTGGTTATCATACATTTGGTTTTAGGAATGATAGTAATTTAATACGGTACCTTGTAGAGCCCCTTGGTATCAATATTTAAAGAAGCAGCCTCCAAAATATAAACCTCGAAGATATCAAAAGGACATAAAAAGATATTTGCACGACGCTCAATTAATTTAAATTTCTCGAATTACGTGATGTCTACAATAATGCTTTAAATTTACCATCCAATCAAATATTTGATAAATACTTTATTTTATGTATTTAAAAATAAAATTTTCTTGTTCGTTATGTGAAACATTAGATTTCTTTAAAAAACTGTAAGTCAAACCAAATTTATATGAAAGTCAAAACTAAACGAACACTATATATCGCCAGAGGCAGTATAATAATAATCATAAAACTAGCATATCTCTAAGCGGGTTAATGGGAATGCCAAAGTAAGTTGAGGAAAGTTTTTGAGTGGACCTAATGGTTAAGAACATGTGTTTCCTCATTGGAGGTCATAGGTTTAAATCAAGAGGGTGGTAGGGTATGTACACATATGTAGACTTTACCAATCAAAATGTTGTAATCTAAATGATCTTATTTGAAGTTGGTGATGAAGTTGGTGGCGAAAATATTGTAAGTTTTGAAAATAGAGGTAAATCCCAATAGACTTAAAAAACTTGATATATAAGCTATGTATGATCAATAATTAAATATATGATATATAAGTTATGATTTTATTTTAAAGATGATAATGAAGATGTGGCTAATAATGAAATTTCAAAATAATTTGTTTTGGTTTCATATTTTTTTGGGGATAACAAATTTAATAATAATAATTACAAATATCAAAACCAAACCATTATAATTCACTAAATAAATTTTAATATACAATTAAAAAAACTAAATTAAAGCATTGAACCCTAAATTATAATATCACAAATAAACAAACTGTAACACATACATTATAAGTGCATAAAGGTATATTAAACATATGTTAACATAAAAAGTAATCATTATAAAATTGTCTATTCAATGTTATGATGGTAATACAAAAATGTGAATCACTACATATTACAATATATGGAAAAATAAATAAACAATGGTGTCATTTCACTTGGATTTATATAGTCTCATTTTGGCAAGAAAAAATGTCAAAACATAGAAATTGTTGGATCTCATGCAACTATGTCTATAGAATGTATATAATAGAGATTTTGAAATTCTATTTTTTTTTTAATCGATTAAGTTTCATATATATATATATATATATATATATATAATAGAGATTTTAGAAATTAAGAAATCCATCTTTGCATATATGCATGAGGATACTACCTTTATAAACATCAATATTTTAATCATTTTTGTTTTGGGTTTTGTTACAGCCTGAGTGGGCCTAATGGTTAAGAACATGTGTTTCCTCTTAAAAGGTCACAAGTTCAAATCTAGAGGGGGGTAGGGTATGTATACCTCTAGACTTACCAGTGAAATCGCTAGGGTTATTAATTAAATATAGATTGATCACTTAAGGGGCTATTGTTAAAGAGTACAATAACTCATTAAGGAGTAGATTAATGAGTTTAAAATTGATTTTCTATTTACATTTACTTCAATGTAATGTTTTTTTAAATGTGACATCATATATTTTGAAATTGTAAAATTTGATTGTGTTAGTGAATTAAAAATTTACCTTTTAAAATTATAGATTTTTAAATTGCATTAATGGAATCAATAGAATAAAAAACCTTTTTCTTTTGGAAGTGTACCTTTTATCTAGTGAATTGTAATTCTCATTTAATTAGATGACAAAAAATATTATGTAGGGGCACTAAAAGCAGAGGTCAATGTGTTAGAAGTGTCCCTTATTAATTCACATTTTATAGGTGCATGCTAGTTTAGAACTATAAAAGGTAAAGCTATAGGTGGGAGAGTTTTGTATGGAAAAAATCTGAATTCCCATATTAGATATGCAAAACCCTCACATGGCTTACATATGAAGACATATGTGAGTGTAAAAATGTCATTTGGTAGAAAATGAAGAAACACGTGGTCAATACTTAACACAAACGTAAAACCAAAGCCTTATATGCCCCAATCTTGGTATACCCATTCATTTGACTAGGAGAATCTATATGCCCGATATGGACAAAAAATGATGTGAATGTACCAAGGAAGAGTTCCCAATAGATCCACAACACCTAAAGGCCAATAGTTATCGAACCACTTAAATAGAGGGACCTTTGGTCATCATATCGCTACCAATGAAGAGCATCCATTGTTGTTGTAGGGAAAGAAGGGGCTACAAGTCTCAACAAAGCCAAGAAAATTGATGATCATTGTTGGGCTACAAATGTTTTGATCAGCATTTTGATCTCTTGTAGGACAAGAAGGGGCTCCAAGAGTCAACAAAGACAAGAAAATCGATGATCATTGTTAGGCTACAAATGTTTTGATTAGATTTTTGATCAATTAGATAGTAGGTCAAAAAATTAAAGCAGTTTCTATTGTTGAATTAAATTGTTTATTTTTTATTGTTTTGGTTGGATTTTAAAGTAAAAATTATTTTGATCTCATCATTGTGTTATCCAAAGTATAAAATGTTAATATCATTATCATTTTATAAAATGTTTCAAAAGAACTTAGTTCAATGGTTCTCTATACAAATTTTTTGTTGAATGAACATTATCCTTGCAGTGTAGCTCAAGGTTAAGTGAATAGGAAACCAAGATCATTTGGTCTCATTAGCGAGCAGGATACATCAAATGTTCCAAGGTTTTTGGAATGCAACCTTCGTAATCCTGACTCCTAAGGTTGTTACTTGCAGGCGAGAAACATTAGAGGTAGGTGCCATGGTTAATTATTGTTGTTAAAATATTATCTCAAGCTCTTTATAGAATATGTGGACAAGAATATGATGCTTTGTGCATTGTCTTTTTTTAACAAGAACCAAAGGGACTTGATTCATGGTCTATGGGTATTTTCGCAACAACTATTACCTGTCATGTCATTTGCAAGAAGCTCAAAAGTCCTTGTATGAAAAAATGTGATAGTGACAGTACATTTTGTTTATAATTTTTATTAAATGGGTGTTGGGATCACCAATCCACTCTAGTGTCATTGATTCCTCCTTGACATGGTCAATATCATCAAATAATCACCAATCCACCTGCATAATTCGTTAGGTCCTAATTCTGCAAACTTACTTAATTTTAGTTCGTGTTTCCAAGTGCATTTGACGTGAATTACTCTCACTAGTAGCCTGGAAGGATTGTGAAGGAACCGTTGTGAAGTTGGTTTTAAGAAGGAATAACAATGAAGGAGGCCAACATAATTCGATGCCAGATGTAGGAATGGTACTCACATTTTCATAGGGTTTCCATCAAAATCATTCTCCATCCCTTGCGGTAGTCGTTCATGGGTTTTTTGTTGGACAATGGAGGTTTAATCCTCCCCAACCTCGATTTAGCTTGGATGGTTGTGAGGAATGATGGTTATCCTTCCCACTCTGATTCAATTCCCATAAATGACATGTTAAACTCATAATGAGTATGTTATAATGACTTTGAGCCTATATGTAATGGAAATGTTTTAAATTAAATCTAAAGGAGTAGAATAAGTACACCACAGTAAATCTTAAAATTAAATAATTATTTTATTTTTAATAAAATGGAGAAAAATAATCATAATAAATGATCTTCTTAGTATTTAATCTCATTATTTAATTTGAAATCTAAGTTGAAAAACTTTATATAAAAAAAATAATTACACTTTTAGCTTTTAAAATTCTAAAAAAAATTAAATAAAAATAAAAACATAAATAAACACTTCTCAACATACAGTGTGAATATGAAAGCCGATATCATATGCACAAATAAATATTCATTCACGCTGCAGAGGTTGAAATCATGGAATTAATACAAGTACAGACAATTACAGCGTGCTCTTTCCAGAAAATCCAATTCTTAAGAATAAATCATACCAATATTATGAATATTAAGAATAAATTATACCAACAAACATACTCCAAATTCTAACCTCTAGTCAGACTGGAAAAGATGAAATGCCAATATTACTAATAAATGATACCAACAAACAAACCCTCTTAGATTTGATTCATTTTGTGGCATACAGATCCCGCATCCTCTAAACACTCGTAATTAATGAATATGGCTACCCAGAAACTCTGTGAAATGAAACTGCACTTGTAATCAGGAAAACAAAATTTTATTAATTAATTCAAATGGGATGTAACTCATTGATTACTTGTACCTCGTTATCTGCAAAAATATATATTAATGTCCCGAGCATTTCACAAATGGTGTCATAGCCATTTTATGTCCTGCAAAAATTTGTAAACTCATCCTTTAGGGAAAAAAATAACAAAGTATCGATTATCTGTTGATACCAGAGAATGCAAAAATTAGTAAACTCGACCAATAGGAAAAAGAATAATGATGATTACGATGCAACAGCTAGCTCAGACGAATGTACTAATTCTTCTTCCCCGGTTTCGATCCTGTATCCCCATTTCGAACGTGCCCAATTAAATTCGAGTCTCAGGGTGCTCGCGCGACAGCGTTCTATGGCTCTTGCGAGAGCCGTGGATTCTCAGTATGTGGCAGAATTACGCAGAGCCAGATCTTGAAATGGAGCCCGGGACTCGAAGGGGGTTTCTTCTTACAAATCAGGGCATCAATGTCAAACAATGAACATAAAACTCCATATCAAATCAGGGTATCAATGCCAAACAATGAATAGAAAACTTGAGGACGAGCGCTTTAAGAACATCTTCACTGTCTGCCAAGCACATTGATGAAGGCCTCGCTCGCCTTCTCTGATGCATGTCGTGTACTAAATGCTTCATTTTTATTCCCCGTCCAACTCTGACAATCTTTGAACAGAGGGGCTGCCAGGTGGAGATTTCGATAGTCCCTGGGCACAGTGGTTTGAATGGCCTCCATAAGCTTCTACCCGAAAGGAAAGCAACTATTCAACATTATGGGAACGAAGTGTTCGGACTGTGCTCCTGCCATATATGCAGACATAAAAGATGCACGAATCCAGTTATTCTCTTCTTCCGTGTTTAACAGTTGGGGTCTCCTGATGAACCCCTCTGCCTCCATAGAAATCTTTCTGAATTCTGCGCATGTCGGAAGATCCACATCGAAAGGCTGACGAGATCTTTTAGCTATCAATTCATCATGTGCTCAAACCGTGCCGTGATTATAGGCTCAAGGGATGTCCTAAGATAGTACTCCAGAACGCATCTCCTGCACTTGCACTTGAAGCCCCAATTCTCGCACCAGGCTTGGCGCTGTGGCAAGGGTAGGAGGGTATCAAAGTAAGAAATGGTGATCTCTTCTCCGCTCTCGACGGGCTTGGAGGCATGCATAAACATGGCGCTTCACACATCAAGCCTGCGTGAGTTTGGCAGGCAGGAATGGTTAATGAGAGATGACAGCAGCCAGAGACCGGTAAAACTGTGTCCTCGCTGACATAGTCTGGCTTGAAGACATTTCTGCCTTGAAGCAAACATATGCCCTTTAGCTGCACCGAATGAGTGATTGGCGGCCGCCAGTTATAGAAGTGCTCAAACTTAGGCTGCATGCCTCAGCAAACATGTCTTCCAAGCTTTGGTCATTATTTACAACCTTTCCCCTCCCTATTCAATTACCAATTACATAATCCTTCCAGCATTTACAAACATTATGCCAAGGTTTAACCGGAGTACCTACTCCAAATCAGACGAACAATCGAAATTCCAAAAGGAGCTCAAAGAATGTCACTTACCTGTAAGAAATCCCCTATGTTGATGATAAGAGCTCCAGGTACATGGGCCTCAGTAAACGATTGCTCATCTTTTCGAACCTAGAGACCCTCCACCCCATCATTGAGCAGAACAGTCGGTATATCTCCATCTGAATGGGGTCTAAGACCATTCACCAAATCTGGCTGACGACAAAGAGGGTAATAATTGCCTTTAAATGTATAAACATAAACATAGCACTAGTGTGACCGACTACCAAACCGACTTGTGACCGACTACAAAACCATATACACAGCAGAAAACAAGACATCTGGCAGCATTAAATTATACACATGGCAGTGTTTAATTTGTTCTCGACGCGACTACCAAACCGACTTGTGACCGACTACAAAACCATACACACAGCAGAAAACAAGACATCTGGCAGCATTAAATTATACATATGGCAGTGTTTAATTTGTTCTCGACGTTAACGACAGTTATGGTGGTTTCTCAAAACCTTTCAACAAGTTGACAGGTTTTGGAAAATACTTGTCTTAAGATGTTTTCGGCATAATAATTCTACTATCTTAAATTATTTTCATAATAATAATAATAATAATAAATAGATTGTTTTCTAACTATAATAATAATTAACAATAATAATTTTAACTAATATAACAATAATAATAAAGTAATTTTATTTTTATAATAATAATAAAATAAGTTATGATATATTTTACTATATTAAATAATAATCATAAAATAATTTTACTATCTTAAAGTATTTTCACAACAACAATTAATAATAATAATAATAATAAATAAATTGTTTTTTCAATAACAATTAACATAGTAATAATAATAATAATAAATAAATTGTTTTTTCAATAACAATTAACATAGTAATAATAATAATAATAATAATTAATAATCTATTTTTCAATAATAATTAACATGATCTAATATAACAATAATAATAAATGGCCTAATATAATAATAATAAAGTAATTTTATTTTTATAATAATAATAAAATAAGTTATGATAGATGTTACTAGGTTAAATAATAATCATAAAACAATTTTACTTTTATTATTACTTCGAAAGGCGTACACCTATTGACAATGGGCACAAATAATGATCTTTTAATCTTAAATTCTAATCTGATGGCTAAGCATTGAAGATGCTGATATATTCTTAGTCGTCCTCCAAAATCAATGCGTCAGATTTATTGTTCATAACTTCTTTGCATTTATGAAGGCATCCGTTAACATGTTTACTTTTTTACATTTACCTAATCACATTATAAATTTATTGTAAAAATACATAATTGCCACGTTCAAATGATTAAGGAAAATTAAAATATCTGCAGGCCACATTTATATCATTAAAAAACACTCTGCACACGTGCCATCTACGATGAGGGTCTCAGGGAGGCCATCTGCAGGCGCCATTGGCCTTCCATCGCCTCGTCTCAGAGTGGAAAGTTGAAATCTGTGGTCGTGGCTCTCGACGAGTTCAGGCGTCTCTACGTGCACTGCTTGCACCTTCTTCTCTCCAGAAATAATATCAGTTATAAGCATTTGAAATCTGGTTCAATATCCAAGGATGCTTCGTCTTCATCCAAGCAAAAGTGGAGCAAGGACAAGGTCTATCTTTCCCTCTCGCTATTTTCCATCGATCACTATTGGAGAATACCTCCTTTGGATTCGAATTCAACTCGCATGGCCGGAATTGTGTGCAAGCCCTGTTCGGATGAGCAACAACCAGCCTCCTATTCCACCTCTTTCACTTCCGATGTGCACCGCCTTCTGGATGGGTGGAGAGGCAACTGTAGCTTTCACCCATCTAATGCAAACAACAATACTATCCCTCATCATTCAGCAAGGAAGATTGGCAGTAACGCGGAAGATGAAAAGTATTGCGAGGATCCATGGATTCACAATCTTCTTCCAAATAACTCTCACTCAGACAGACAACATGATAGGTACCAGACAGTTGTTTCAGAAGGTTTGAGTATCTTCAATTCTGTAATATTAACAGTACTTGTCGATTACTTCCTAAATCTTTACTTCTTAAATCTTATGATCACATAGACGTATCAGACAATGGTTTCATTCTCATGGGTTGCAGATATTTACATTAAAATCTCCACCTATCAAAATCACATATATTTTGTTAGGGTTGTTGTGCATATCTGGCCACTAGTAAAATAAAATAAAATTAGAAGTCAGAATCTCTGGAGATGTAATACGGCTATAAATACTGTTATTATTGAAGAAGCCAGGAGAGTAATATCCATTGAACTTGCTATGTCTAGTATTAAATAATGCTATGCAGTATTGAATAATGTAGCAGGTGGATTATAGGTCTNTGCATATCTGGCCACTAGTAAAATAAAATAAAATTAGAAGTCAGAATCTCTGGAGATGTAATACGGCTATAAATACTGTTATTATTGAAGAAGCCAGGAGAGTAATATCCATTGAACTTGCTATGTCTAGTATTAAATAATGCTATGGAGTATTGAATAATGTAGCAGGTGGATTATAGGTCTTAGAATTTGAATTACTTTCAGATTTTATAACCAAAATCTACTTTTTAAATCCTAAATTCATCTAGGACTTCAATGTTGTGTAGCAAACTAGATAACCATAAATCCATCTACACTTCAATGCTGTTGGGTAAGCTATATACTGGCCACCATAAAGCCGTGAAATGCTCCAGAGATTTTGATGATTTTGATAGGCCAGATATGCACAACAACCCTAATAACCATATCTAGATAGGCCAGATATGCACAACAACCCTAATAACCATATCAAATTCACTCTTGTTCTGAATGGAACCCTTTCAGCGTTCTCCAGCCGCG